>NHTK01006089.1:0-65424 GCA_002938355.1 Panaeolus cyanescens
CCTTTTCCCTGTCGTCTAATTCAACTCTGAGGCGATCCAGGTCGTCAAGGCTAGGCACGAGACTAGCGGCTGATGAACTGCGCCTTCGGCTTAACCAGGCCTTCCTGGAACCCTCCTCCTCTGATGACGCGTTTTTAGTGACAGGAGGTGGCAACGAATCTTCTGACTCGTCAATGCCCAAGACGAGACCGACAGGAACACGAGACCCCAAGAAACGGTGCAGTTTTGCCAGCCTTTCCCGCTTTCGCCGACGGTCGTCCTCTGGGTCATTGAGTGACGTCGTTGTAGTGTCGAATGTAGATTGAGAGTTTGAACGAGAATGACGGGGTTTAGCAGTAGTTGATCTGTCAGGTGCATCCTCGGATAGATCAATGAAGGAAGTTGGCGGGGAAGACCTCGTTGGAGCTAAATCTTGGTGATGAATGGTGTCATCAGTTAATGAAACAACGGGTTCTGCGACGCCCTGGATTTCAATGATGGGCTCCGGCAGAATCGGCGAAAGTTGGTTCGTCGGGCTGACGATGCTCAGAAAAGAAATGTCGTCAGGACTGAGAGGCATCGAGTGTCGCCTGATGCTATTGAGTGATCGAGTCGAGTCACCTGGACAAATATGGGGTCAGGGGGAACAGAAATAGGCCAGACAGCTAAAACGAACCTCCTGGGGCATTTCCCTTGCCAAAAATATGGACATGAATGGAACGACCGCTCTCTTGCTGGGCCATAATGTCAGCGTCGGGTGTCTGACCAAATACCCTGGCGAGCTTGCGAGACTTTCTGACGAGGTCAGCACGCTCTTCTAAATCGAGGAAATTTGTGGTAAGAGGGCGAACAGGAAGCTGAGGTTCATGGTCGATGTCTGGTGGTGGTGAACGAGAACCCCTAGGCGATGAATGCCTTGAGAGCCGTAGACCTGCACGAGAAAAGAGGGGCTTTGGTGTCTGTGGTATTGGTGGCTTTACACCATACGCTCTCTCCTGCCTGGGTGGGTCGAAAGTGATGGTTGAACGTTCTGAAAGTGGAGTATGAGTGAATTCTAGAGGCGATAGATTTTGTTCTTCAATAGATGGACGAGTATATTGGTTCATATCGAAAGTTGGAGAGGGGTTGTTGTAAATTGAGGGAGTGAAAGAAATTGAACTTTCTGGATAAATTGTGCTTGAAATACTTATTCTTGGTTCGTTTTCGGCTGTTGAAGGTGGTCCATAAGAATTGAAAGAGTCAATTGAAGAGATCGACGACTGTTGTCCGTGAGAAAGTAAGGGTCGATGAGTCTTCATCCTCGTCTGCATAACAATTGTTCGCGGGTCTTTTGAAATTTTTTTTTAATCTTTTAATCTTTTATCCATTAAATAACTTACCAACAGGTCTTTCTTTTTTCTTCGATGGTCCATGAATCTTGCCCAGCAACCTTAATTTCTCAACACGCGGACGTTGCTTCATTTCATTCGACAGCGTCTTTGGTAATTCGTCGCCAGCCTGGTCTTCTTGCTGAAGCGTTTCTAGCGTGTCCTTTGTCCTCGTCTGCGTCAGCGAAACTTCGTTTTCATTCGTCACCATCATATCTCCAGTCGTCCTAAGTATCTCCTCCAAGTCAGGAGCTGGGTTGATGTACGGATTCGAGACAGACGAGCTCAACGAATGGACTGGCGATTTAGGTATAATCACCTGTCCCTCTTGCGTAACGATTCCAGGTTCGTTGCCAGATTTGAACGTGATCGATTGACCCTCTCCTTCCTGAATCGTCCGCGTTGGTTTTCCGTACCTCGTACGTCGAGGGGGAGGAGGAAGTCCTGCTGGCGTTTCAAAAGTGGGAGAACCAGATCCAAGTGGGAGTTGCGCTTCTCCACTTTTCAACTCCGGGGCCGTTGCCGTCACTATCTTTTGCGCACGGGAGCGGTCTTCGTGCTCCAAAAGTGCGTCCAGGTCCGGAGAAATCACCAGGCTGCGAGCTATCACCGCTAACGCTTCGGGGCTCAACTGTCCTCGATTCTGCGTCTGCGTAGTACTCGTCAAAGACGAAGGGGACGACGCTCCTGTCCTATCCTCTGCTAGTTCCATTCTTCAGCTACCGCTGTCGCTCCTTTTTGGACAACAACTCCACAGTCAGCAGACATGCCACTATATTGCGTTAACGAAATGAGACGTTACCTCGAAACGATGATGACAAGAAGAAACGATCCGGCACCGTTACTCAAAAAGCTTGGAGACGAGAGTGTGTGGGTTCAAAGTCAAGGACGACAAGTCCTAGTTTAATTGCTCATGATAGGCACCGCTCAGACGGCGTTGCAACCAAACTATCTCCTCATGTTCCAAGGTGATGATGGATTTCACCATTCACACACAGCTAGATGCTGTAATCTAATTGCCCCCATTCCGCCGAGACGGGATATAGCCTATGCGCATTCATACTTGCCACCAACCAAGGTACCGTTTCCATCAAACAACCAGCCTTGCAACAGCCTCACATTATCATTTTATCCTTTGCAAATTTGAAACACCATCGCACGCTTACATAGTATTGCCTCTATTTAGTGCCATCTAGCTCATTTGGCGTAATCCAGAAACCTGCTCTATCAATCATTTCAAGATACTGAATCAAATGAATGGCCCTTCCCAGAGGTGCCAGGACATATTTAAATACAGTCTGTGGCAACGCTTGCTTTGATCATCTATCCACGTCAAACTTTCCGCACAATCCACGCACTGTGTCCATGTCATCATTTTTCAACAGTGTCAAAATTTACGTTTAAAAAGTACATGCGTAATACTTATCAGGCATGGCCTCCAAAATAATAATGTAATAGTATACAATGTAATGCAAAGAGAGTGTGTGTGCGATGCAGCAAAAAGCAAAGAAAAGAAAACAATCGGAAACGACTAAGCGGGGGTTGATATACGGCGAGGCGGTAGAGCAGGTGGGGTTTTAGACGGGGCTAAATAATCCACAGGTGGCGAGTCAGAATCACCATTCGGCGGAGTTGTAGCCGCTTCAGGATCACTTCCAGCCGACGCTTCAACAACGTCGGATGATGAGGTTTCAGAGTCGACAGAAGCTTGCGCCTGTATTCGTTCATCACGGGTAACAATATCCTTAAGCGCCTGCGACGCCAACGACGGTGGCGAATCAGAGGGCAGAGCAGGAACGGACCGTGGACTCGTCGACGATGACGAACGCGGTGGTAGCGGTGGTGGAGTGGGTTTTAATGCAGCAGGAGGCAATGGTGTAATCGTCACTGTCTGATGATTACTTGTAGATGCCAAACTGGATGACCTCTCCACCTCGTTAGCAGTATGACTCTCTTTTGACGTCTCATCGTGGGGCTTCGTCTCCGACTCTGAAGCATTAGAACCCGCGGAAGGAGTTTTCCACAACTGGTACACCTTCTGAATTGCCGGATTCTTCAACATCGCTTCAGCCGGATTAGTCGGGGGCGGTTGAGGAGCAACATAACCCATGGATTGCACTTCGCCCTTGTGACTAGCATGGATTCCCGGGATCGACATCGTTTTCGCTTGCGGCTGGACGTGGATTGGCGCAGGCTTGACGGCCTCTTCTACAGCCAAATCCTGGGGATCCATCTCTGTATGAACCCGACTAAGCGAAGGCGTCGACTTTTTGTTGTTCAGCTTGGGAGCAAGCCGTGATGTCGCAGATACAACAGATGGATTCGACGCCGTGTCAGAATAGATAGAACTGCTTGAGAATATAGAGCTTGAACCACTAGCCGCTCGTTGCCGTGCTGCTGTGAAAGGCGTCGGGGTTAACAGATCTGCACCCTCTTCGACATGACCTTTCTCCCTCTCCTTCCTTTCAGCTACAGCTGCGCGAACTTCTGCATAACTCGCCCGGGCCTTGTGCGCAATTGAATTTTCATTGGCTTGACCGCCCTTCGGCGGACTACCGCTGGATGACGCATCATCCTCCTTGTTATCCTTCTTAAACCCTCCCCAATTAACACCCCATTTGCGCATAGCCTCTTTCGCTGCATTACTGACAGCTTGCTTATCTGCTGCCTTGGATTTGAGCGTCGAAAAGAATGATGGAGGACTGGCAGAACGAGCCATGGGCGCTGCATCCGAATTCTTTCGAGGTGTCGCCGGATTTGATTTAGGACGGGAATCAGAATCCGACATATCAATGTCATTCGGGTCATAGTCCAACTTGATCGAGTGTTGGGACGCTGAACGACGAGTTGATGACGACGATGATGATGAAGGTCGTAAAAATGTGTCGATTAGGGAATCATTGGTATCTGAGGATGAGCCAGCTTGTTCAAGCGAGAGAGGGCGCGAAAGATCTGGTTGACTCCGTGTGGACTGTGATCGTGGCGATGGCTTATCTTGTTCCATAGTACGACCTCGTTGATCCTCTGAGGCATTGGTTTTATGAAAGGTGGGTATAGGCGCAGTTGCCGAACTATCATCACTGCGCATTGATGAAAACCAGCTTTTTCGTCTCGAGTCCTCGACTGAGGCAGGTAGTGAAACAGTTTCGTCAAGGAATGGAGGACTAGGGGTGGTACTCGCGACATTAGGGGGAGGCATAGAGGGTTGCGGTTCTGGTTCTGGGGAAACAGTAGGAACAAGCTCAGGAGGGGCAGACACGGTGGATTGGGCATCGGCTGGGATATCTGCAGCGGCAGATGGGACATGAGGCTTTCGACAAGCATCAGACCAAATTCCTCCTCGATGCTCGTAATCAGAACTTTCAAAGAAGGCGATGTCGTCCATGTTGGGCATGACAACCGATTCTTGGATCTATGAATGGAAGCTTGAGTAAAAAATACCCAGGTCAAAGCCGTAATCACTCACCACTTCCTTCAGCTTCGACTCAATGGTGCTCAAAATCATACCCCATGTCAGCTGTCGGTCACTGACAATAGGTTCGACCTCCAACACCATCCTCGGGGTCTGGGTAAACGCATACCAAATACGATTACTGGGAGGGCGTTTCACCTTGATGAGCAAATTGCCCTCAATTTCTTTGAGTACGACGGCGAGAACGACCTTGACAGTGTACGATTTGAACCGGGCACCCAGATTGATGACCACAGTGGCCTCTACCGTGAGACGAATTTCGCCCTTGTATTGCAAATGAACCTCCAACGATGCGTCACCTTCCTTCGTTAGCTCCTTTAACATCGGCTTGCTCAACATGGGCGCTCTGTTACCAACGGAAACTTCTGTGACTGCGATTTCGGTGAGGAAGGCGGGTCGCTTGATCTTGGCGAGCTTCTTCATTAACCTGCCAATGATATAGGCCTCCAAGTTATGAGTCCTGTAGTGGCTGAAGAATATACGGCCAATGAGAGCATTAAGCCACCTCATGGGGATGACATCAGGTTGCTCGTCCAAAGTGGAGACCAAGTGGTTCATGTCTGTAGGTTCGAATACGGCGCGTAGGGGTAAAAGCGTAGGCGTCTGTGCAGGGTGTTCCGAGGCGTGTAGAAGAGCAAAATACCAATCCTCCATCTCAATGTTGGATTTCACGAAAATGTACCAGGGTGTAGACGTGTCCATCGCCTCTTGACGGCTCGCTTCCCTCTTCTTTTCGGCTTCTAGGGCAGATTCGCGTTTGCTTGAGGTACTGTTAGGCGTATCTGGCCTACTGTCAGAGCTGAACTTCATCTCTTTGGTAAGACTTGGGAGACCTGATGTCGCCGACTTGGGTCGGAGGCAGATTGCATTGCGTTTAGCGAACAATTCACCGTCTGGCAGATCTTCTGGGTAAATGAGAACCTGATGGCTGCTGAGCTCGACGGCGGCTTCGCATTCGGACATTTCCTCGTCTTCATAAAGGTACAAGACCTTCCCCTTGAGTGCCACATACCACATGTCCTTGGGACGCGAACGTTTTGGGTCCTTGGAGCGAGAGTCGAGAAATGATCGCATGAGAGTGACGTAGCTTCCATCTCCTGCAGTTTCCTCAAACGTCCGACGCATAGTGAGCCATCCTTTACGAGCCTTGGGCAAATCGTTGGTCTCGATTTCTGGTTTATCTGCTGCTTCCTCTGGCTTCTCCTCCTCTCCCTCTACACCTAGTGCCTCCAGATGCGCTCGCTTCTTCTTGGTGATGTCAGCATCCCCAACTGGGACAGATGTATAAATAGTGATGAAGACGAATGCTGCAATCAACAGCGGGATGAAAGTAAGACCTCCAAGAACGTAGGCGTAGAACAGGGCCCTCAACATTCTCAGAGGAGGTGGAACTGGTTGAGAACTGAGAGGCAACCCGTGCAGGAACTCCCTGAATAGCTCTCCGGTCACAGGCTGCAGTGACGTAGCCACACGTGTCCGTGACCATTTCTAATCCTGGAAGAACTTAGAACACGTCTGACTCGGGTTAAGCAGTTAAGCGAGTTAATTTACAACTAGTATACAGACAAACTACTTAGATAAAAACTAATGAAACACATACTCGAATGGAGGGTATGAAAAAGTCAGTATTTTACGTGATTGAAACGAATGTAAGTATCGGGGATATGCAAGGAAACACTGAAAAGGCGGGTTCTAATATGTTCGATCAGCATCCATGAAATAAACGAGTGCAAGGAGTACTTGGAAAGACACAAGGCTGTGCAGGCATGTCGGAGGGTATTCTAAACTAAAGGCATGCTGAGGGTGTCTTTTTAGATTTGGGGATAGAAGGGGGTAGTTTTCTGGTTTAGGGAAAACAACGGATGCAATCGCTGATTCAAGTGTAAAAATATCACAAGGATTGAGCTGCTTGCTTTTTGGAGGTGCGGGGGCCTTTGCGTCTAATGCCTCTGGCCTTGGAGAACATGCCGCGGCGGTTCTGTTCCTCGAGGGATGGGATGATCGCTTTCCAACGACCATTTACCCATTTCCAGTTGTCCAGACGAGGTAGCGGAGTATGCTGGAGATGTTGCATCGGAGGGTGTCGCCTAGTATTAAATGCAGGGTGCAAGGGTACAGTCAGCTGGTTTCCAAAAGCTTCATCTTGATAGGGCACGAGACAGGAAGTTTCGCGTTTCTGGGGTGGGGCTGGAGTGATGACAATTGAGGGTATTGAATGACAAGATGTTTTGTAATTTTGGCTCTATGGATGAGATAAAGGTGATGAGAATGAGAATGACATGTTTGAGCGTGAGATTGAGACATACTGAGTCAGATGAACTCCCAACTTCTGGGCTTTTGGGCGGTGAAGAAAGAACCTCATCCTCGGAGGAAATTGGTTCTAGTAATCCAACGGGCTAATGGAGCAGATTTACTACATGAGTGGGGCGTCCAGTGAGATGTGCGCGGGTTAAAAATACTTACAAGAATATCCCCTAATGATTGCTCAGCATCATTATTGAGTTCGAGGCGATAAAGAATTTGTGCGATGGTATCAATGTCGTTTGAAATGGTAGATTGAATTGTGCTGCAAACTGGGGCAATAGCCCTCCCGCATACTCCGGCGACTCGATTCCATGGATTGTCAGGTATAGATGGCAAGAAAGCCTGCCTCAAAGCATCAAGATCAAGAATCTAATGAGATATTGTGAGTTAGAGGCTATAAAATGGTTATAAAGTACAAACCAAAGTGCTCGTATGTTCGCTCTCATCTGCTGAAAGACCAATAGGTTGAATGTGGAGATCAAATATTCGAGGTGATGTGGTCAACATAGTCAGACGAGCGAGCATTGTTACATGGGAGCGATTTTGAGGTGGATGGTGGTGGGCTGAAGGAAAAGGAGAGCCGCCATAGAAAGCAAGAAGTCTGTTGTAGAGATGTTCAAGTCTTGCCGGCTTCCTTAGCACCCGGAGATATTATTAATTATTTTATTTCTAACCGCGTTAACTCCGCCAAGATCACTTGTGCTTATACTGACCATGGAACAGTCTTTAGGAGGTAACTTTATGCTTGTCTTGGGACATCCATCAGCCTCATTCATCCCGTCTTAGCTGATACTTATCTGCCATCTCGCTATGATGACCCTTCTGCTAACTTGTGGTCATCATACTTGTCCAAATCCCAGCAATGGGATAAGCGCTTGGTTGAAAACTGGAAAGGCGACATGGACTCCATTCTAATATTCGTAGGTTGTCATTTGTCGAACTTTCAAGCAATAATTCACTCGAACCAAGGCCGGTCTTTTTTCAGCAAGCTTGACCGCATTTATAATTGAGAGTTATCAACTACTCAATCCTAACCCACAGGATACCATGGTAGATCTTCTAACCGAATTGCTATCAGCACAGGTCGCCATCTCGCAGAACCGGTCAATTTCTGCATCTTTATCCACTGGAAACTTCTCTGTGCCCACCTCAGCCATCATCTGCAACACTTTGTGGTTTCTTAGTTTGGCTTTCAGTCTTGTCTGTGCCCTTTCTGCTACTCTCGTCGAACAGTGGACCCGACAATATATTCACGCTGCCAACGGACGGCCTGCACCTCAAGACAGAGCCAGGCTAAGTGCTTACCTTTTTAGCGGTATCAAAGAATACAAGATGACAACACTAGTCGAAACAATTCCCCTTCTGCTTCACATCTCCCTCTTTCTCTTTTTTGCTGGTCTCGTTGCATTCTTGTCCAATGTCAACCACTTTTTGCAGTACTTGATGCTTTCTGTCCTCGTCATATCTTGCTTACTTTATTTTGTGATATCTGTTATACCCATTGTACAACTTGAATGCCCTTACCAGACACCTCTTTCTTCCCTGTTTTGGTATTTACTAGCTAAATTCAACCTTCTACGTCGAAAGGATGCCGATGGTTTCACGGTCCTCGTCAAGGGTCCCATGTCCACAGCAAGGGAGATGCAAGCCACAGATCCAACCCCAGAACGCGACATGCGTGATCTAAAAGCCATGGAATGGACCCTCTCCAACCTTCGAGAGGATACAGAACTGGAGGCGTTTGTCCGGGTTATTCCCAGCGTCGTTTCAGGATTCGACTACAGCGCGAAACTCCTCATGGACAAGCTTTTGACACATCAGGATATTTCCATCCGTCTACCTCATCAGATACCCCGCCTCCTCGTTACTTGTTCTACTGGTCTTTTGGAACCATCAGTCGCCAAGGCCAGAGCCATTACATGTTTAAAGGCCATCTGGTCACTTACTATGTTATCCATCCCTAAAAAGCCCCGCGACAATTCTTTCCTTGATCCCATTTCATTCAGGTCGAACATGAAGTTCAAAGAAGACACATTTGATCTTCTGCACAACACATCCCAGGCCGTCGAGGGTATCAGGGGTTTCATTCTTTCAACAGCAGCAGTGTTTGCGCAGAGCTTACTTGACATGCACACAGAGCGTGCACAGCTTCTGGAAAACGCACTACAAGAACTTCTGGACACCGGGCACACCTCTTCAATTCACCTGAGAAACATACCCGCGACGACTTTGCAAACTGAGCAGCTGGTGGAACCATGCAGGCTCAGGATACAAGGCCTTTCAAGGATAATAGCTGCGCGCTATACCATGATCACGGCTCTACCCTTCGTGATCATGGAATCCATCGCATCTCACCAACTACGTGTATTATCCATCATCAAACACGATTCCACTGCCGGTAAACTGGACAGGCAGTTAGTCAGGCAGACGCTCGACATGGTCCAGGAATTCCAACAACAAGTCAACCACGCCGCCTTCCATCTCGCACTCTTCTACATTGAGCGAATATTTCAGGAAGAAGATCCACCACACGAAGCTTCGAATACCTTGAGGCGCATCTTATTCAGGATCAACTTCAACCATACTTTCACCAAGTCATCCCAGGAGCGTCTCGTGGCCTACCTGGATGAAGCAATTGACATCATGCCAGGAGGAACAACGCGACTGCCAGAAGCCATTGTTAGCAATATAATCAACTTTACCCGCTTTCTCAGCGACGAGTTCCTTGTGGCTAAAGCGCAGGGAATCATCAAGCGCTACATCAAAACCGTTCACACTCAAGACGATACAGCTAGTCGTGCCCTACACAAGCTCCAGATAATTGCTCCGCACGTCGACGTGTCGCACCAACAACCCCTAGACTTGTTCGCTTATCATTTGTCTGCAGACGCGAAGCCCGACAAGGAGAAAAAGCCCAAGGCGAAATCTATAACCCGTTCATGGACTGGATGATGGAGCTGCAGAGCAACATTGAGTTACAATGTATGATTTATAGCAGAATCTAACCACGAAACATGTATAGATGAAATTATAGCGGACTGTAAGTACTAAAAAGGTTGTAGGGGCCTCTATCCGTAATAAATATAAAAAGGTCCATCCTTGTCAAAAGGAGTTGCCCGGGTCAGTCTATGGTCACCAAGTACGGTTGATGACGATATCTGTCAAGCCCTCTAATGCCTGCCTACTTTCACCCTCTGGCAAGTGCTTTAAAGTGTCGCGAGCCTTGCTAGCATAAGCTTCTGCCAGAAGACGTGTGCGTTTTATCCCTGTTGTTCCCTGAACATACTCGACGGCCTTGTGGACAAGTAAAAGATGAGCACTTGTTTCTTCAGTCATGAGAACAAAGATAAACCACTTACAAGCTGCGTGTCTCCGGGTTGGGCAAAATTCCGCTGAATTAGAGGTAACAACTGTGGACATTCTTCCGTGGCCAAAAGGGCCGGAGCAGTGGCCAACCCAGGTTGCATATGGTTGAACTCAATCGTATCTTCAAGAAGCTGCAGAACCGATCATAAGAATACAGGTTACAACAATCCAATAAACACCATCCGCCCTTACCTGATATGCAATACCCAGGTTCCGCCCATATGCATAAGCCACATCCCTCCAAATGTCACCCTGCTTACAACCCCCCAGAATCACCGCGGACCTCGCACCCTTTGCGAAAAGACTTGCCGTCTTTAAATATGTCTTTTTCATATATTGGTCCCATGCGACGGGCAGACTCGACGGACCCTGCACCAAACCCAGCGTCGGTGTCCTCACTTCCTGCATTCGCATAATCTCGCCTTCCACCAAATTAGAAATCACGCTAGCGATAAGCTCAACAACTTCGCTCTCCCCTAACCGTGAAAGTGCAGTACTAGCGCGTCCGAGGAGGAAATCGCCGCCGAGAATAGATAGCTTATTCCCGAACCCGGCTGGCTCGGTGGTGCTGTCTGACGAATCCGTTTTGGCGTCGGAACTGCTGGAGATAGTGTCATGTAGCAAGGATGCGACATGCACCATCTCGACGATTTGAGCCAGTCGGATTTGGGTTGGTAATATTGACGGAATAGAAACGAGGTCGGGAGGCAAGTTTTGTGAGAGTGATGCATGTTGGGATGGCATTGGTGGTGGTTCTGGCCGTGGTACGCCCTGTTGTAATGGAAATACAGACTCAAACGACGCTGTGTGATCTGGCATTGACGGATTCCACTCGTATAGCGTGCTCGAGGTTGTTAGCGGGCGATCAAGTATTTCCGACTGTCTTGACGTCGTTTCCCAAGCCGCGTTCCATTCTTTTTGATCCCACCTCCCTCCGAGGCCATTCGTCGCACGCGAAAAGAGGAGCACCAGCAATGACCGAAGCTGTTTTGAGGGGTGCAGAAAATAACACTCTGCTATTCCTGTCAGTCCAGGATGAGCCGTTCCCAGCAAGTTGAGCAGATTTTTTCGAATTTGTGTCAGTTCGGAGGCCATGAGCACATATGGGTCTGTACGTTTGTGTATGGCTGATTCATGTGGAATAGAAATTGGTTCTGGTCGCGTTCTGGGAGTTTGCTCCACCTTTTGTGCAAGAGCACTCAGTTTCCGATGAGAGCACCGTGTGACTGGTTTTGAAATAATTTGTCGCGACAGAGAAAAGCACACCGCGTTGACAGATGAAGGCCGCATAGCTAGAACGACACAAACGAACTATGGGTAGAGATAAAAAAAGAGGGGAGGGAACACCAAAGAGCTCTGAGTCTACGGTTCACAAGCCTGAGAGTAGCGGCGAACTAAAAGGGCTTACACGAGATTTCCCGCGTGCGGTATCTTAAACTTTTCTATGAGCTCATATATAATGGGCATACCGAGCATAATCATGATAATACTTTCAGCTATCCTAAATATACACTGTCATTATGGTATACACATTCATCTATTGTCTATCAAAGTGGGGCAGGAGGATGTTGAAACTAAGTGAAAAGACGCGGGAAGATGAAGCCTGGAAGGTCCAAAAATAATATTTAAAGCCGAATAACGATAGCAAGACGAAAACAGAGCAGCAAAAAAATTATGTACGAGAAGAATATACCTGCAAAAGTGTACGTAGAACGGTGTTTTAGAGGTGAAATGAAATTTTATGGTCGTAAAGGGGCTGGCGAAGTCGTCGTGGTTGGCGGAGGAGATGCCTTGGGAACAACAATAAACTCCCGGAACTTTGCCAAAGGTTTTGCAATGTGCGCAGCAACGACAGTTCCCTACAAGATGTGAGCTTTATAACCAAAACAAAAAACTTATTTTCTGACTTTATTCTGTATTTCTTCCCAGTCAACAGCATCTGTGGAATTCAAAGCAAGCAGAAGCAGGGGCTGGCGGTTGTCCGAATAAGATTGGTCTGCACCCTCCAACGCATCGTCGACTGGTAGGACGATGATTCGTCCAAGCTAATAGAGTTTTTTAATTTTAACAAAGTCTGAAGTAAAGCAAAGAAAAACCTTACCTCGCTGTCAACCATTCCATACCCCTGTTCCTTTGTCTCCTGCCACACTTCGCTGCTCAACCCTACCAAGACACGAATTTCATCCTTGGGTCTAGTCGGTGAACTTGCAGCAGAAACGAGATCGCCAGTTGGAGTCAAAAGAACTGCTGTATGCAAATGTGGAGGTGATAATACTTGAGATAGAAGACTATGAAGCATAGATAGCATTAACATTGTCAGAAATATAAGAAAAAGTTGAAAACAAGCGCCAGATTTCTCAAATTCAAAGAATCAGGAATCAGCTACACTCACGTGATTCTATCACGGGTGGCTGTGCAATATCCTCTATTCCTACACCCGTATCCTACATACACATTAAAGCCCCATTAATAAAAGACTATACTGTTAACAACATATCAAGTCCATATGTCATGACCCTTCTATTCGCGCTGTCTCTTGTTGTAGAATTGTTTTTACAGAGTCAAGCTTGTTGACGTCAAGAACCGCCACCTGCTGGCACTCTAGCGCCATGGCGATTCGATTGATTCCTTCGTGCTGTTGCCAGTCCAGTTCGAAGATACCAGGTCTCGTCGCATCGGAAAACCATGAAAATATGCGCGATTGTGTCTATAGATATATGTTAAACAATGTTTCGCATTTCTGGACAAGGATCATTGCTCACCCGAATATGATATATGTGAAGCCATCCATCTGAACCCCCTGTTGCCATGAACTTACCATCCGAACTCAGTTTAAGTGCGTATAGAGGGCCTATATGATCCCGGAATACATGGATACATTGTCCAGTAACTGAATCCCACAGACGCGCTGTGTGATCAAATGACGACCTGGTTGGGTAAATCTCAGCTCAGATAACGAGACGATAAAATTTTTGATACGAACGTGACAATCCACTCGTTCGTGTCTGGGGGGCGGTCCACAACCCATGAAATTACATTCACAGAATGGGTATGTCCCTTCAGCTCAACCACTTGGTCGCCAGACAGCCCAGGGATCTCATCCGAACTTTGTTCCAAGTTGTTAATCTTCCAGATTATAACACTTCCGTCATCTGAGCACGATGCTAGTCGAGTTCCTGAGGGATTCACTCGAACTTGGTTGACCTCGTCTTTATGTCCACTAAAATCGTTCGTGAGATACGACCTGTAAACATTGACATATTACATGAAAGAGGAAATAACGCACGTGAACGTTTTAATGGGCACCTCCCGATCGACATGCATGATGAAAATATTGGCGTCAGCACCTGCTGTCGCAAACATGTCTTCGCTGAGCCATTCGACGTCGAGGCAGCAATCTAAGCAGGTTTTGTACCCCATCAAAAATGATGAAAGCATTACGTTACGGAAGAAATCGCACCTCGGTGGAATCTGGACTGTCGGTACAACTGCTTCTCGCTCACATCCCATAGACACGTCGTTCCATCCAAACTAGCAGTGAGAAGCCATTTCCCTGATTTTGAGAAACGGGCAGCAAAGACAGGACCCTTCTCGAAACAAATTGAGGTAGTTGAGTCCTGTGCGAAAGCATGATGACAGGGGAACCTACCTGGTGCTGTGGATGGGAAAAATATACAGCGCCCGTGGATGTGCACACTCGCAGCAAGGAGTCATAGGAACCAATTGCAAGTAATGTCCCTTCTGAATTCCATTCCAACGACGTCAAATCGCAAGTAGCTTGCATTGATTTGATTTCTACAGAAACCGGCTCGGATGCATACGAAGCAAATTGATCCTTTTCGGTGGGAGGATTTTCAAGGTCCCAGATGAGGACAACAGCGTCTCGAGATCTGTTAAAGAGCTTCGTGAAGACTTTAAACATATCCAAAATAATCCAACTTACCCTGAAGCGAGGAGATTGGGTTTCGCCGGATTAAAGCCACAAACGAAAACCTTGAAAGGGGAGAGCGTTGGTGCTTGAGTGAAAGGATAGAACTCCGAGTTACGAACCTCAGATTTATGACGAGACAAAGAAAGCACAACTCGAGGATCAGTATCATCTCCGGGGCCCTGTGCTCTGACTGGTCCGTTCTGCGGGATGGGTATAACGTCGTTCGGAGGGGGTGTCTTGGATCGAGAGGCTATTAAAGTTGAGTAGACGTCAATAAGGTAAAACTGGGCATTCGTACTCTCGCTATCAACATCCATATCCATTGATCCTATCCTTGGCCGTTTCTCGAGGGGTCCTTCATTCGCAGATGACGAAGGTTTACGTTTCGCCTCGTTGTTCGTTGATAGTTCCATTGCTTGTTTCCGAAGGACCTGTTCATGTATTGGTAGGGGTTGCCGAGCTTGTGTGCTTTCATTGTCGGGGTTATTGTGATCATAGACATGAACGCCGTTAGGTGGTGGCTTCGTAGGCTCTGCATGGCCGCTGGAAGCAGCAGCCATCGCAGCTATTGTTGCAGGGGTTTGTGGAGGGGGTTGTTCCGAGACGTCCATGAGATCTTCAGTGACCTTTTCAGGTAGTGGTTCCAGTGAACAAACGTGAGGGGTAAGAAGGGAGAAACCATTCTTGCAGCTAGTAGCCAGTTCGTCCCCGCGCCAATGCGATTCGACTTCGAGGTAGAGCAGCGCCTTACTGAGGAGCTCGATGAGCTCACCCCGCGCGATGTGTTTTGTGAAGAAAGGAGAGTTCTGCAATCGACCTTCATTTCGAAGTGCAAAGGCGGAATGACTGAACCCTGAAGTAGAAATGAAGAGTGATGAATGGAACTAAATTCGGTTTACAAATAAAAATATATACCTGAATCTTGAAAATATGAGTAAATTAGACAGTTTATTTCATCTGCTGTGATGGTTATCGGAGCACCAGACATGGTTTCAATGTCGGACGTGCGATACGCGCTTCGAAGTTTGCCAAACGGGATGTAAAGTTGTGACTTGTGACTTTGTAACTCTTGTCACTTCTCGGCCCTTTGTTTGTCTGAGCTTGTAACACTTGGTTAATAAGCGCGATGAACGAAACTCATTATCTGTCCGGCCACAGCATGGGACACCGGCTTTCCGTTCTTTGCCCACAACTCCCATCCTGAAATAATGGCAGATTCTAATGGACAAAACCCAGCCGCATTTTTCTCTCGATCTAGAACACTAGAGGAAATATATGCTGGTTGGTGTCTACGTTACAGCACTGTTTTCATACTCGTGGGACTGACAGCAAGTCATCTTCAATAGCCCTGTACGTTTTACAGTCAGGGGGAGATTTTGGTAACACCCAAAGGGTCTCACAAATGACTGAGCAAGAAATGAGGCAACTGCTAGAACTCTACGAAGAGGATGAAGGAATAGAGGAGGAGGAGGAAGAAGAGGAGGAAGGTGAAGGTGAAGAGGTCCACGAGGAAGATGACGATGACGCCGAGTACGACGATGAGGAATATGAGGCAGTACATTCCCAGCGCCGTGCAGACTGGTATCCTACAGCTTTGAAAGAACCTAAGGATGAGGGACTTGAACTTCTTAAAGGTGGTGACTTTGGACGGACTGGCGTCAAGCTGCAAACCCGGTCCAAGAGGTATAACGTCGCACAATCTGTTCTTGCTAGGTCATCGAAGCCGGTTCCCGTCTTTCACAAGGAGGACATCCACGCTGTTTGTATATCCACTGAAAGCGATGGTTCTAACCTGACGGCTTGACCATTCACAGAACCTTGTCCCCAATACGAACGGTACAGCTGTAGCCAAATATGATGCCAACATGTACACCGCTCAATTCTCAGACGGTGAGTGGTAATCATTTTATTCGGTGACACTATTAATGGAATGGGAGTTTCTAGATTCCTCCTTTTTTTATACTTGTGCTCAAGGTATTACTTTCTCATTCAACCCCCGACGTTTTCTTATGTACGAGTACAGATTTCAAGTTGCATCTTTTCGACATGAGGGCACCGCCGTCGAAAGAGTCTCCTGTACAGTTAAGGCGCCGGGTAAGGGAAACAGATTCGAGTTTGGTCACCCGCATGGCTGTCAGGAAAGTTATCCAAGGACATCCTGGCAGGTGGACTATCACAGATGCTAACCTATCTCCAGACAACGAGAGGTTCGCACACGATATTGCAGTTGTTAAAAATACTCACTCACTCGTGTTTTTTAGGATGATTTATTCATCAATTGTGAGTATATTTTCAACTGTCACAACCAGTTCTATCTTGATATGTTTAGGCGCCAACTGTTTACATGACGAGCACCGCTCCCGACGGAGATCTCCGTCAAATTCCAATCCCTTTTTCTGACCCCATAACCCGTTCATCACCATTATTTAGTTACGGCGAGAGCTTTGGCATTTGGAGTTGCCGTTTTTCTGCCGATGGCAATGAGGTCGTGGCTGGCGGTAGTGGAAATATATTTGGTTCGTAGGTAGCTTCATCCAGCTATCTGTTCCAACTAACCCCTATCTTGTGACCAGTTTACGATCTTATCGCAAATCGAAGAACTGTCAAAATTTCGGCACATACAGACGACGTCAATAGTTGTTGCTGGGCAGATAAAGGCTCTGGAAATGTGCTTGTTAGTGCATCTGACGACACATTTCTCAAAGTCTGGTGAGTACTTACCGTCTTTTGCCCATGCTGTCAAGCTGAGAGAATGTTGAGGGATCGTCGTTCCTTGGGTGCTTCACGGAAGCCTGCAGGAGTCCTGATTGGACACACAGAAGGTATCACGTATGTGTCTGCCAAAGGCGATGGCCGTTACATTATATCAAATGGAAAGGATCAAGCATTGCGGTTGTGGGACCTTCGCAACATGCGTAGCAGTTCTGAGTTTGAAGCTGTCGAAAATCATTCTTATGGCATCAAAAACTTTGACTATAGGTTGGTACGACTGGATTAGGTGACACAATCTCTGACAATCGTAATGATAGATATCCGAGCTATGGCCGACCGAGATATCTGGCCCATCCCAAAGACTGCAGTGTGATGACGTTTAGAGGTCATCGTGTGCTTCGGACTCTTATCCGATGTCATTTCAGTCCTCAAGAAACGACTGGAGGACAGTATATCTATTCTGGCTCCAGTGATGGAAAAATTCATGTGAGTACATACACTGTGGAGTGGGTGGCCCTGTGAGTGCTCATACACCTTGGGTAGATATGGTCCCTTGACGGCACAGTTGTCAACATCCTGGATCGATCGAAGACTTTACCAGACAGTATTTCACCGTCTGGTCCAGAGCTGGAGCCCGTCCGTGGCGCTGACCCACACAACTGTGTCCGAGATGTCAGCTGGCATTCGCAGGTACGCATGAAGGTCGAATAACTGCACGACAGTGCGGCGCCGCTGATGCTCCCTTCCGTCTTCAGGAACCTGTGATTATGAGTGCAGCATGGGACAGCTACCACGGCGGTACTGTCGTCGCTCGTCACGAATATAAAGGACTTTCGAAGATGGCATATTCGTTGCAAGATTACACTGAAAAGGAGAGAGCGGAACGAAAGGAAAAACGGTCTTCTCAGTCACGTTCCCATCGCCGACTGCCAGGGGCTTACCACTCTGATGAATTCAGCGACATGTTTGATGACGAAGACTAAACATTTGTATGGCGAGTGTCGCTTGTTACGAACGTTGTATATTGTATATGTAACCCCTGTATCATGTTGTACTTGTAGGTTTGTAGAACATTCCACAAAAGTCTCTCAAGGCCGTTTTTGTCCGATTCTTGTTTAGCTCCCCCAGATTGATCCAGCCTTGCGAACATTAAAGTTGTCATCAAAACTCCTACCATTCGAAGTGATTAAGAGCGACATTTCGAACGGAGCAGGTGTGTATTTACTGTTCTGGCGTGTACAAATTCACTAACATCAAAAGATGAGATCCCAAGGGATATCAAGAGCAGTGTCTGCTGTATACACACACTCTGGACCTTATCTCGCATATTAGCATCCGTGAACGTTTCTCGAATCAATCCAAGCCTGAACTCTTGAGACCTATCTTCCTCGCTGGGACACGGAATCGCAAGCGTATAAAAGTTCACACAAGGCTTTCCCTGACGAAGGCTAAAGAATATTCAGGAATGAGTATTTCTTCAGGGTTGATTAGGTGGCTTTCGCCGCTGATACGCATCAGGTCGAATCAAATTATTCCGTACTGCGCTCTCAGTACGCAGGATTCCGAGTCTCCGACCGACTGTCACAACAGCGCTCAATGTACAGCGGCCGCGGTGATGCAACCAAAAATTTGAAGTCTTCGTAATACTCATAGCCTCATACAGGGTCTCTAGCCGGAATCGCTGTCGGAGAGGGATGCTTCTTTTGCCATAGAGCTTCGGCGCTTTCAGCTCCAGCGTCTATGATGAAATTATCTATGCAAAGCTCCACCTATGTCGATGGAACAGAGAGGATTCAAGTCACTTTTTTTTAAATTTTTCAAGAGAAGCACAGATGTTAGCATGGGTATGTATGAATGCTCTTGCGAGGAATGTATTAATAGTGCGATGCACATGTGTAAGTTTTTGCAGGTACCGTGGCCGTAGTCGTACGAGGTCCGAGCTATTGAAGAAAAAAAGTGACACCTTCAAGGGTCGTGTAAAAAGGAATGAATGAGTATGCTCGGAACCACTTGCTTAGTGCAACCCATCTTTTTTTTGCCTGCTTCGAAAAGAATCACATTTGTAAAATTTCAAGCGAACTGAAGCGGTGAGTTATTTTACGAACACATGTTTCCAAGCTCCTGTAAGTTTGCCGTTGACGGATGGAGTAATTAAAACTCAACACATTTGGGCAATGAATTCTTTCCGGCTTACTCTGGAAAGGGTAACACATATTCAGTCTAAAAAAGCTTGAAGGTGGGATATGGAGCCACAGGCTCAGAAGCATCCAGTTGTATTAGACTGGACTATCTCCGAGATGGTAGGGATCATCCTTAGGTGTGGTCCTGGTCACTTGAACGGAAGCGAAGCGCAGCCCCAGTAAGGACTCCATTCTTACAAAGAAAGTTCATGACAGCGTCATAACTGTATGTATGTCCATAACAAGGCCGCAGACAGAAGCAGTGGTGCGATAAGCCATCGCAGTTATAGAGCGGATATTTCTATGTAAGAATAGTGTCAGTCTTTTTCAGATATCTTACGAAATTTCAGGGAGGGTTTTGTTGGATCCGGGAGTCTCTTTCGGCGGAGTGTCGAAAGGGTCGTTTGCTGCTACATGTTTTAGCTTACTCGATGGGGGACTGTTTGGGCGGTAATAATTGAAACTTCAAGCAGTTTCTTGCAGTAAAAGCCAGTTGTATAGAACTGATCTTCCTGATATAGGGAATTCCTTGGATATAAAAAAAGGCTTAGCGTAGTTATTTATTATGTTGGCGCTCCGGTCGTCATCACCGCAATTCTGGGATTGGAACCGGCGTGGCGTACCTGATCTCCTTTGTCTAGTATAATATAAAATTAACTTGAGGGATACTTAGATATAACACATGGCCCCTTGTGGCTGGGCATAAAGAACTGGTCTCTCGTATTCATAAAGAGCCCAACTTTCCCGGTTCAATTCCTTCTTCCTTCCCTTCCCTCGTACGAGTTGCTCAACAATGGCCGATTCGAGATATCCTTATTATAACCATTCTGCCTCTTTTACACCTTCGACTCAACATATAGACTACTCATATCGATATTCCTCCAATTCTCAGATGGCCTCGACGTCTTCTCAGCCAATGGAACCTATCGACCTTCCTGACTTGTACTATGATCATGGTCTACCAACTCCACCATCCGCTACTTCATCCAATATGATTCCTACACCACCACAAGATAGTCATTCGACGTGGTTCCAAGAATCACCTTCTTCCAATACCCTCATAAATCCCCCTTATCCGCTCTCTTCATGGCACTCATCACCCCTTAACTCTTGCCAAGCGCGACCCACAGTAACCGCAATTGATACCAATTTCAATTCGAAACATCACGCCAAAGCCGACTCGAATCCGTCATCCACGATGTTTGTGGCTTGTGAAGACTTTGATGTTACGCGCATGATTCATCCACAGTTTACATCCGTATATCCACATTCTTCCGAGGCACACAATGTCATACATTGTCTTCCACCCTCATCATTCATCCAGAAGCCAGTTCATTCAAATATTCAGCCGAATTCTTCCCAATCTTCCTCATCTTCTCCTATCAATATACCACCGACGAAGCCCGGTCCTTTAAAAGTTCATCAACCCCGACCATCTCGTCAGATACCTATCGTATCCCTTTCGCAGTTGGCATCTGCTTGCGAAGATTACCCCATTAACGGCCGGGCATCGAAACCTACAAAAGTAATTTCACCGCCGGAAATTGACCTTTCACCACTACCTTTGGAATCTAACGGGTTTTTACCACCGATGTCATCTCATTCGAAACCGTATCATTCCACAAATCAGCAAACCAAATATGCATCGCATCCCCCAAACAACGCTTATAACCCAACTTTCTCCACAGGAACCCACGGAAATTCTATTATGTGCTCTTGTGGATGTATGGAAACGTACACATTTTCTTGATTGCTTTATTTATCTTCCTTTCACCATCCGCATACGTTTCTCCTTCCTTCACTTATTCTTTACGTACACATCACAGCTATTCTCATTGCACATATTTCTATTGCCCAGCATCTGTACAATATTTTTATCCCACTCATTATCTCATTTTATCCCATACAATAATATCTTTCGTCCATTGAACAAAAAAACATAGAAGTACAAATCAATACAAAAACAAGTTACAAGACAAACGTTGCTATACATGCTGATCAGGTTGCGCTTTGACGGTATTGAGAAAGGAGAGTAACGGGCGTCGCTACTAGGTATCGCTCGGTGATGACGGACAATAGAGTTCCTGTTGCAAGGAATGATGAAAAAGACAGCCAAGGGTTACGCAGCCAACCAGTTCGTTGGGGTGTGTGATGAATAATAAGCTGAAACGTATCAAGACCTCTACAAACAATCAAGAATCATTCGGCGTACCTCTATCCGTATGTTTGTCAATTCAGACTGTATCCCTACATCATTAGATGTTCAAAATTAGTTTATGCAGCCAAAGAAACTGGGACAGTTTCATCAAGGTTCGAATTGCACTACATACCACTGTAGCCCGGTTATTGTCTGGATCTGAATCAAGGGCGACAGAAGGTCCCAACAAATTGAATGCACCAGTACAACTCAAAGTATCCAAACTTTCGGTAGAAGCTGGGTTGCAGTCAACAAGCAATGCGCCGGAAGGTGACATGTTTGAATCATCCGTAAGCCAACGACAGAATTCAGGGTAGTCCGCAGCCAGGTAAGATGCGATGTTGAGGCCTTTCGTTCCCGCACCTTTGGCGGTATGTCCGCTGTGTGCTTTCTCAATGGAAGTACCGGGTATTTCGGGAGCATATGGCGCCATAGACGAGTACGAATCCCAGCTGTACAGACCATCGAGATGACCGTGCAACAGGTTTTGATCTTCAATAAGCATCAAGGAATGTAGATCATTCGAGGCCGCATTTGCATCCATGTCGTTGATCGCTCGTTGAACGTCCATAGGTGTATCGAAGTACCCAGCAACGAAGTCCTCAGGAGAATTCAAAAAGTCAGTAACCGGAGGGTTTTCTTCGACTGTGTTCCCAGCTGTTCCAGGCGATAGCGTAAATTGAGGACAAGTCTCCCATTCAGTATCAGTGCCGGATGAAGACGTGAGGTAACTTGGTTGCCCAGTGGCATCCTCATTTTTAGGCACGTCAAGAAAGACCTTCCGTGGCTTCTTGCGAGGCTTCACAGAGTCAGATAAACTAGGCAAACGACGAGCCACTCGTGGTTTCTTTATTCCGGCTTTCATCGTTCGTTTCGCTGGACGCCCTACCGGTTTTCCCAAAGGAGTTGTGATGGCCAATCCTCGGGGATGGGAAACCTCAGATGGGGTGTGGGTGTCCGTGGCCTCTTCGAAAGTTCGCTATTTTGGAGAAATTAGCAGAATACATAATAAATGGTGAGCCTAACCTTTTCTGCAGCTTCAGTTTGGGCTTGTTGCGCTTGCAGTTGAGCCTGAGCCTTCATTGCACGACCACGGATGAGATTCGTATGCTTGTCTTCCTTCGCCACGCGTAAGCCTGTTCACCGATTTAGACACGAAAATCAAGAAAACTCCACATATATGCACCTCGAGAATGAAAATAATCGTAGATATGGCGACGGTCGACGCAGTATCGCTCTTGAAAATCCTTTCTGACAGCAAACGTTGGCATTTTTGCCCCAGGAACGATCAATGCCTCCATTTCGGCGACAAGCTCTGGACCGAGTCTTATAGCTAGTCGCTGAGGGTTTACGCGGCGAGTTTTTGGACGGCCATCGTCTGTTGTATCCCAGATGTTGTCCTCGAAGCTGTCTTCGAGCGATTCCCGAGAACGCTTACGGATGCTTGGCGAGACAAGAAGATCGTCGATAGTGCTGGAATCTGAGAGGATAGCATCATCTTCTATGCTGTTCAAGGGTGTCGCCATCGACGGGTAACGAGAGAGGGGTAGAAACAAACTCCAAATAGTATCAAATATCGAGGGCGTTAAAATGATAGTCACATGACGGTATGCCGATCACCATCGCTGCAATTTGAATTGCTGAAGTGAGTGGGACAACAGTGAAAACGTACTTAGTACGTCGTGAATATATCCTGCAGACCTGGGTAAGTATTGTGCTATCTGCTGACCGTATTCATGATCATTGAGATCTAATCGTAACATTGAGATTTGAAAGTTGATGCACCGGTTGGATGACGGAAAATGCACATCGATTGATTTTGGCGGTGCAGTCCACCATTTAGAAATACAAACTTGCTGCAAATACAACTTCAAAACGTTTGAGAATGTCATCACGGAGATTATGTTGCATGACTCACTATCTCTCTTGATTTTAATCTGTGCGTCTTCCATTTTCTTGAACAATTCAGCATCACCAATAACACGAGCCGCGTCTCGCACTTCGCGACATGTCTCGTCCAGCCTCGTAATCACTCTGACGATTGTACCCTCCGCCACATCGGTAAGACCAGTTATCTGTTCAAATGGCTTCGGGCAGAGGTTCAGGGAAAGCTTTTTAGGTGTAAGTTTAGATCACATTACTTACCATGCCTTTCGCCCATTCATACACCACCTCGACCAAACCAAACTTCAGGCTTGCCTGGAAGTCTTCCGCAGCAACCTTATGAGAGTCTTGGATTCGACCAACCCTGTCACTTATGGCCAGGATTGCGTCTCTACCGGTTTCAAGTTTGGGTGATAACAACGGTTCCACGTCTGTCTTTTCTTGGAATACGAAGCAAGAAAGTAGCGCGACTACTTCTTCGGGTTCATATTCTGCCAAAGTGTTCTCTAGTATGAGTTCTGTCAAAATAAGTTCATTGGCAGAGTTGATCTGAAGATATTCAGAAGTGAAAGCAAGGAAGTCAGGGAGAAAAATGTACCTCGCACGCCACTCGGCCCTTAAGAAGAACAGTCGAGTTTTCGTCGATAAATTTGAGGTCTTGTAGAACTGCGATCCGTTGTTCGTAGTCTGGAATGAGTTCCAGATTCTGATCGGAGATTGCTAGCTTCAGGAATGCAATGTTTGTCTGCAAAACCTTGTGTGCATGAACCTTCATGTACTGCATCAATGTAATTAGTATAGACAAAATAATTATATGTGTCAACACAGCACTTGCATGATCTTTGAAGTTTGGACACGCCGTGCAGGTGTATTGGTTTGTTTGAGCCATTACGGTGTCTCGTAACCTAATGGTCTCTTGAAATTCAAGCGCGCGCATCCGCCCCCATTCCACCTCGGGGATTGCAGCGTTGTACCATGTGCTTTGTAATGCCGCAAGATAACCAACAGCTTCGCGCATTTTTGAAATAAGATGGCGGTCTACAATACCCGTGACATCCACCTATTCGAATGCTCAGTTCGCGCAGCCAATAGTGTTTGCACATTACAGACCTTGACCACCTGGCTAGTTATCCAAGCCATACTGGTTAGGGGAACTATGCGGTATTCGTAGACACCACCCTCGATATTTTCGGTAGGTAGCGTGATAGGCCAAGAAGAGGTTGGTGGCACAGCGCCTGTATCCAGGTCATGGTCACCAGTCTTGGTGTCGGGATGAACGTAAGCAAGAACAAAGTATGTTTTTATCTTTTCTTGCACGCCGGCATCACTTATTTGGGGTGGTGCAGGCTTTAACACAATCGCCAAAGTGTTTGTAGAGAAATGCTACAAAAAGAAGAGTCTCATGATTATGATTAACGATGAACATAAAGCGATCAATACCTCGTCACGCAAAACAACGACACGACCAGGGCAAAGGATCTTGGAACCCTGTGCACTGGCAACAGCCAGCTGAAGAAGGGTTTGATTCATTTCAAAAACTCTGGTGGCGTCGTCGTATAACGAATCAATGTCCCTTGAGCACATGTCGCATTCCAGCTTCGGGAGCATGGAAAGAAGTTTTTCGCTCTAAAGTCACTAACATTAGTGGTGCTGTGTAGTAAGACATAGCATCACCTACCTCTAAAACCTTTTTCTGCTGATCTGGCAACAGACGCTGAGAAGCATTTTCCGAAAAGCTTCGCTTGATCATCTCCTCTACGCGTAAAGCTTCCACTCGAAGCAAGTTCAGTATCATGTTGTACGTCAACCTAAATTGCGAGGACAGTTTCCCAGGTGTTCCCAACATCATCGTCTGCAAACTTGTTTGCTAGAATGTCGATCAGTAACATAGAAAAATTTCAAGCGTATGTGCCAATACCTCTGGAAGATTGTCATTGGCGACGATGATAACCGTTCCCGTGGGATCTAACCCTCTCCTCCCGGCGCGACCTGCCATCTGGGTGTATTCTCCTGGTAGAATATCTCTGAAACTTTTCCCGTCATGCTTGCGGATGCTAGAAAATACGACACATTTTGCTGGCATGTTAACACCCTAACGGGAAAATTAGTTTTATTTTGATTTTTATTTCGGATCAAAACAAACCATGGCAAAAGTCTCCGTGGCGAATAGTATCTTCACCAGCCCTCGGGCAAACAATATTTCGACCAACTGATAAACATGAGCATTTGTTGTCGCAAGAAGTGCCGACTTTACCTCTTTGACGATGGGAAGCAAACCTCCATGATGTATACCAATTCCTCTTGAAAGTAAGTCGCGCATTCGGGAGATCTGGGGCAACTTCTTATCGGAACCTAGAAATGGGATTTGAATTTCAATGGGGCAAGCAGTCATGAGTATGGACTTACCTTTCAATCGTGATAAAGCCTTTTCGATAGCAACGTGGACTTCACTCTTCTCCACAGAAGTACATAGGTCAGCATTGGTGAGGGTGGATGCATTCTCTTCGCATCTCTTTTTCGACAGTGTAAATACGACAACGGGTAACAGTCCCTTTTTCCGCAAATGGCCCAGAAGATGAACGTAGAGGTTTTTGTCTGTCGCTGTATGTATTGTTCTGGAAGGACCACCTCCTCGGGCAGGCGCGCCTCGTCCTCGAGCAGGAGCAGGAGCAGAACCACGAGTTTGACCCCTTTGAGGGGGACCCCCTCTGCCTCCAGTACGCTGAACAGGCGCTAAGCCAGCGGCTTCTCTTTCCTTATCTTGCTTCCGTCTAAGAGCCTCTCCGGCCTCTTTATATCTGGGAGATCCGTGAGCGATGAAGGATTTAATCACGGTTTGCTCTCACCCTTGTGAAACCCAGTTCCTTCCGGCATCAACGATTTTAAACAAATCTCGCCCAGCATATAAGTAATGCTCCAGCGGTACAGGCCTTTGAGGCGTTGATATGACGTATATATCTTTCTTCTTCGTGCGGCTATAAACGGCGTCTAGAATGTGACAAAATTTGAAAGATGACTGACCTACCCAACCCAGTCCGCAAACTCTTTGGTGTTAGGTACCGTAGCTGAAAGCAAAATTATATTGACATGATCTGGAAGCATGATTATAACTTCTTCCCATACGACACCTCTCTATGTGGCCATTACATTAATGTAAAGGTGGATTCAACCAAAACAACTTACCTCGGCATCATTGACGTAGTGAACCTCGTCAAAAATCACGAATTCAACGTCACGAATAAGATCGGCCCCTTTGTAAAGCATGCTTCGAAGAATTTCTGTGGTCATGATCAAACAACTGGCTTCAGGATTAATTTGAACGTCGCCAGTAAGGATGCCCACGGAAGTGGCAGAAAACGTTTGCTTGAAGTCTCGGAACTTTTGATTTGAAAGTGCCTTTATGGGGGATGTATAGATTGCCCTGCTTTCACTGTGAATAAATGATTGGGTGACGGAATATCCACTAACCTTGTCATATGCTTTTCAGCTAAAGCGATGGCATATTCCGCTACCACAGTCTTTCCTGCTGACGTATGTGCAGCAACAAAGACCGAATCTCCCATTTCCAAATGATAAACAGCTTGCTTCTGGAAAGTGTCAAGTTCGAATGGATACTGTCACACAAATCCTTTCATGTAAGTGATTGTAAGAGGGAGAACCAGTTTTCATATACCTTGTGTGCCATCTCTGGGACCAATTTGTGAAAATTCAAGAGCGGTGTGTTCACATTGATAACATGTGCCCAGTCTCGTTTAGCTGCTGCTCGTTGTCGACGAATAGTGTTGGTGGCCTTTACTGGTCTTAGTTGCAAGCGCTGTGTCGATGAACGTAATCAGCACATGCATCATAGAGCTACTCAAGTTCTTCACCGATGTCGGTAAGAGATCATCAATTTCTGTCCCCGTTGCAACCGTTATTTCATTAGTCTCCTCGAAATCGGCATGTACAGGTGCCTAATACTATGTCAGACTGGATACACCGAAGTTACAGCAACCCATACTTACCTCGTTAAATGATTCATCCTCTACTAAAGTGGACCCTTCTTCTGGACTCAAAAAATCTTCTTCCGCGACTTCTCCTGGTAGCTTCATGCCTCGAGAAAATCCAGGTGGTATCGTCCTTAATCCCTTAATCTTGGTATCTGACGGCCTTACCACGGATGCATCTTCAAGACCACCTGGCCAGAAAGGTACATAGCCTGATTTTCCCCTCACAAAGTTCTTCGAAGGGGCTGGGGCGCGGTCAAAAGATGTCGATGTCAACCCGGTGGACGTGCGTGTTGCAGGCACCTATTTATGGATGAATATTCCGCAGGACAGATTAATCAAAGCTTTAACCTCGACATAACTGGTGACTTTGCCTTCCAGGCCAGAGCGAACGAAGTCCAATGTTGTGGGTGCAGGTGCAGGAGATAAGGACAACAAGTTGGTGACGGACAGTTCATGATTCCAATGGCTATAACTTGAGTAAAAAACAACGCAAATGAATTTTATCCAATATATCATACCTTTGATAATTCACAAGCCAGTGTGCCGGTATCTTCTCTGGAGGTAAGAGCAAACGGTGTTCAACTCCTTCCTTGATTTTATCAGGATCAGGTAGCGAATCCAGGTCCAAGGCATTTAATAAACCAGGGATATCTTCCGAGTTAGGGTTCACAATCTTCTGTATACAATCTTGCTGCATGTTCTTTTTAGTGGTATAAGAACAAATAATTCATTTGTAGTAGGGTCACTGTGATGGAATGTTGCGACCAAAGCCTGGCAAGTTGAAGATGATTTGTCGACACCGTTGGCACAGCCACATTGCGTGAGAAATTGCAGCACTACATTATCACACCGAGTCCCAAGGCCCCTAAACGCTTAGGAGTGACTTTGACCGGATATCTGGTTTCGGTAGCTTAAAATAAGGGTGAAAAATCGATTCTAAATACAACCAAGTCCAATGCATCCAATATGTGTTCAATATAATAATACATCGTTGTCAATACGTTGCCCGAAAATCTGGTCAAATGTTGGAAAGCAAGTATTGATACAACTGGCCCAGAGACAAAGAAAGTCCAAGAATTACCAAACGATTATCGCACAAAATTAAATATTATGAGAAATTACTATTGACTACAAATATCAGCAATCCGTCAAAGAACGCTGTGCGATCCGAATGCTCAAAGAAAAGCGCCGTCGCCTATTATCTTGGCCGCGCTTAAGGAAGAGGAGAACGCCAAGGCAAACTACGATCTTGGGTTGTCAACATTAACTCTGAAAATCAGGTTAGTGGCTGGTCCTCGATACATATGGATATTGAAGATGAAGGCTATCGCACCACTTTCGTTTTCTGGCATAGACACACTGAAAACGAGTAAACTGGGGAATTTTACTTTCTTCAAGCTCTTTCATACAGTTCATTTCGAGAATGTGAAAATCTGCCGAAGAGACCCCACTTCCTAGTATTAGCGGCTTGCTTGATGAAAAAAAGGCCTAAAAATACCAGCGCTCGTTTTAAAAATAGTCTTCAGAGGAATGAACCGTCAAACTGACCAATAAATCTTTATGAAGCTTCTGGCTAATAGTCCTTTGCAATTCTGTGTCTTTACTTCTGTCCCGAGGAATGTCGATCATTGGCGTATAAAACTCTCGGTAAACAACATCTTCGAAGGCCAAGTTGCTTGAAATCCATTCATGAAGATGGGTTGCCGCATCTACATCTCCCCCATTCTTGATAATAGCATTGCGAATTAGATACATCCAACAGGAAAACCAAGGGGGGCCAAGGCGCACTGGATCCACTTTGATGACTCGTCGATTTTCGTCGTATGTGCGGAAATCGAATTCTGACATGTCAATGAGCCCTCCAGGTCGAACGACATGTGCAATTTGTTGGATCATATGGTGATAGTCTCGAACCTGTGAAAGGCCAGCCATGCTGTCAATAGAGTTCATAAGGAAGCACAGTGCTAGTAATAAACACGAACCCCCGAAGATATTAAGCGAACGTGGACCACGTTGAAATCCCCATAAAAATGTTCTAACCCAAGATTAACGTCGTCAACTTCGCTCCTATTTGACATTGAGCTTCGAATCCGAATTATCTAACATATAATTACCGTAGATTGGGTGGCATGTCCCTGTGAGAGTTCATCCGTTGGAATTGAGAGAATATAGAAATATTATCAAAGAACTGCTGTTCAAGCACTACGCACTGAGTCTGCATTGGAACCAAGTCAACAGCGACTGCACTGCAATGAGGAAAATCTCTGGCGACATCGATTATCCTAAAATTCCAGTCCTGAAGCTGTTTATCATATTTGAACGTGACCTCTCACCAGCTCCCACCGCCGCATCCGAGATCGAGACAGGTCTTCTGATCAGCGAGTGCCTCTTCCGCCATAACCTCTTGCATGGGTGGGACGTATTTGCCTCCCATGATCTCAGCCAGCATAGAGTGCTGCTTTTCTGATGAGAAATGAAATCGACGGGAATAGAATCAGTTGCGAGCTACACGTGTCGAGGTGATAAGACGAAGCATACCCAGGCGATCCAGCTCTTCTTCATCGGCAGGGAGACGATACACGTTGGAATAAGTGTTCAAATTTCGGCCATATTCTTCTTTTAAAATCATTTCACGAACAGTCTCGGAGAGGGGTAGCACAGAGGGGGCAGGCGATATTGAGCGCAGCGAATGTGGGTCGCCATGAGATGTTTGAGAACTGGTTACGCTTCTTGAGTCGCTGAAGGGATCAATGGACATAGATCTACTATCGACTGTCTCATTATCACTATCATATGCATATTCTTCGTCGATATCCATGGCCTTGTCGAGGGATAGTAGTATTGCGAGGGCGATGTGTAAGCTATAGGTTGAGGGGTAGACCACGCGCAGAAATATACAGTGGCTTGTTTATCTGTTGACTTGCTGCCGGAAAGCCTGGCTGACAGCTAGTGGATGCAGTGAGAGTTCATTTGGCTGTCTCTCTACCACCTGCTCAACTATTCACACCGTCCAAGGTGAAAACGTGATGAAACCAAACCACGGTCCAATGAGAATAGTATTGAATAGTAGAGACAACGGGTAGACTTAAATATTGTTTATTGTGCTTTCCAGCCGTCTTAGTGCCGGTGTCAGGGAAGGGGCATACCCAGACGTCGGTCGCTTACCCACGGGAAAGGAGGCAATGTTCAATGGCTGCATTGGGAGGGTCGTTAAAGGGACATGCATACCGTGGCTTGTTTTTTATAAATTATCGAAATTTACATTTAAGGCCGATACTTCTGCTGAATATGATGCTGAGGCTCAAAAGAAAAAAAAAAATCATGGGCGCTCGCTCAGATGTCAGATTCGGGTGTGGGCGCGTCAGCCTCGTCATTCTTGGTTATCCATCTTTTCCCTAAATGTGGTTACCCATCATTCATCCAATCATGTTTTATTAAAGCGGTAAAATTATGATAATTTAGTACTATTTGCCCTTATGCAGAAATCCAAGTACTTGTAAGTAATAAAGAATTTGAAAAAGAACACATATACTCTTGAGATGTTACCGACGCTTTCTCGCATAGACCATTCGATATCGACTATATTGGGGAATTTTGTATTCAGCGAGCTCTTGCATGCAGTTTTTTTCTAGATCGTCAAACATTTCTTGGGGTATTCCACTTCCAAGAATCAGTGGCTTGCTCGAAGCAAAGAAAGCCTAACGAACCGGTTAGAGAAGCGCCCACATGGAAAGATGAGGAAACAGAACTTTTCTCACCAGCAAATCATCATACACACGCTTATATAGTCGTTTTTGAGCTGGAGTGTCTTTACTCGTATCGCGGGGGTCAATGATGGGGAAGTAAAATTCACGGTAGACCACGTCCTCGAACGCTGGGTTATTTGAGATCCACTCGTGAAGATGCAATGCAGCGTCGGCGTCTCCCCCACTCTGCTTAACTGCTTTGAGGACTAAATCCATCCATCTTGCCAGCCAAGGGGCGGTGAAGTCATTCGGGTCTACGAAGTGTGGTCGACGGTTTTGGTCATATACTCTCCAGTCGAATTCGGATATGTCGATTAACCCTCCTGGGCGGACGACGTGGGTGATCTGTTGAAGCATGTGGTGATAATCCCTTATCTTGGTAAAGTGAACAATATATTATCATGGGTCAGTTCCAGAAGAAAATAGAAACGATGTTCACAACTGACCCCAGAGGCAACCAGCCGAGCATGTACGACGTCGAAGTCCCCGTAAAAATGTTCTAATCCAAGGTTGATGTCGTCCACTTCGCTCCTAGATGCACACAAGAGATTAGGCCGCGGTCAGTCTTTTACGCCTCAAAATACTCGCCTAAGATTTGGTGGCATGTCCCTAACATTTTTACTGGATGGTTAGATTGTAGGACGGGACTTATCGTCGACAGCATGACATACGGGGTTTGCATAGGAATCAAATCCACGGCGACCGCGCTGCAGTGAGGAAAGTCACGAGCCACATCGAGAATCCTACGATGAATTTTCTCTACCGTCAGTCCGACTATTATTCCTAATGCCATAATCGATAATGACTTACCAGTCTCCACTACCACAACCGAGGTCAAGGCAAGCTTTTTGTTCACCGAACGGTTCTTCCCGCATAACCTCTGCCATGGGTGGAACATATTTTCCTCCCATTATCTCGGTGAGCATGACATGCTGATTCACTAGGTAGAGAGCAAATTATTAATATTGTAAACACGCACGACACTCGAGCAACTTACCTTGTCGATCCAGCTCTTGGTCATCAGCCGGTAGTCGATAGACGTCCGAATAGTTGTTAAGGCCTCTTCCATATTCATGCTTGTAAATCATGTCGCGGATAGAGTCTGTGATAGACATAACGGAAGGAGTTGGAGAGGCGGAGCGCATGGACTGCGCTCCCGCATAGGACGTTTGGGAGCTCACGACGCTGTGCATGTCATCATCGTCGTCAAAGTCGTTGAAAGCCATAGATCGACTGTAGATGCTCTCATCGTCACTATCGTAATCGATGTTAGACATGATATCAGAGAGCAATCGAAGGAGGGGGAGAGAAGAATGTAGCAACCGAAGGCGTTAACCTCACTGCCTGTTGCTGGCCTGCCGTTTAAATATCCTCAGCTAAGTAATGAAAGTGGAGACGGCGAAAGCTCATCTCGGTGTCTTACCATCTACTTGCGCACAGGCGGATTTCGAGTCAGACCCCGAGAAAGAAAACGTGGTAATTGAGAGATAGACAAGTACCTAGATGTCATTGATGGAACATGGAATATATAATAAGGACTATACCAGTAATCATCGCCGATGAATGGGGCCTATTTATAATTGTTGCTTACTCTTTTGACCGCTAGGAACAGGGCGTAAGAGAAGTCAGGCAAGCGGTTATGGCTTACAAGACTTAAGTTCGGGCATACGGGAACCAAAGCTCATGCTCAAACGAGGCATTGCAATGATCATAAAGAGATGTCGTGCCCCAGATTTTCAGATATCCATATGAATATGGACGGAAAATAGCGGCCGTCCGGCGTAGGCAAACTGGCAAAGTACAGAATCTATCAAGTAAGTATCGGATGAAATTCGCACCAAGTTTAATCTTCGCCGGTGTTCATGAATGTGTTGCATTTTACTTATCCTGGCAATGAGATTCCGCGTAGATCTATATGTTGTGAAGTTTCTGTTTCGGTACTTTTGAAAGTGGTTAAAGTAAATCACCTCCATAGCATGGTTGCTCTTAATATAACATCCGTTCCCCGCGATAGCGTCCCTCCGGTTCGTTCGCATACAAAATATATCGCGATGAGATGTCCTATACTGGTGAGGGTCCCGAACATTCCGATTACCAAGAGCCAATGAAAACGGATTCGAGAGCGTCCAAAAGAGCACTAGAATTGTGAGTCAAGACGGTTTACCTAGCACACTTGCGAATAATCCCCCTAGACACCAATGTCTGGATGAGAAACATTACTCTCGGCCATCATACAATTGACAGAGTTTCACAGAAAGTACCCGGAGTCTTGCGATTCACAGGCGGGTTTCTAAACTCGGTTGCTTTAATGAGTGTGTCCACAGCGTTAGGTGATCTAAAGTGTTTCGAAGCCTGTGCTTGTAGCGCAAGGCTGTCATCGAATAACCCTGGCCTTCGTTTCGAATGTCGGGAAGGTGCTTCAGGGCGGAGCTTGTAATTTCAACAGCTTCGAATAAATTGGCGCGCTCCAACTCTCGCCATGTCGCCGGATATTAAACGTCGCACGCGCAGCCATATGCATAAGTTTCTGTTGCATTTTTCCTCATTAAGTCCAGCAGTTGTCGGTCTGTATCCACCCGATCAAGACAGTCCTCAGCCTACAGGGGTCTTTCTTACCACCGCCGAAGGGAGTGAGGGTACACACGAGGCTTATATTCTTCGATTTTGATCGGCCACCTTATGGGCCCCAAAGCAAAGGCTGAGGGCTACCTAGCTTGTGCTTTTCCAAACATTGGGAGGCATTTAACGGAGAATAGCATCTGGCTCCGACGCACAAGAATTGACAGGTGAATGTCAATTGTTCAGGGAGCCTTCCAGGTTCGGCTCAATTCTGATGATTTCCCGTTCCACCGGCGCTTCGCTTCATCCATGTCGTAGGGTCCGGACTCCGCTAGCAGGCAGAAACGGTGAATTCGCTGTACTTTGCGTTACAAAACGAGTCAAGGTATGCTTTGGAGGCCGTCATTAATAGGAACACCCCTGTTGTATGCTTTGTATGCTGATAGGGCGTCGTCGCAGTGGAGGTAGGTTCCTTCGATACCCTCGCACTTATTACGGAATTATGCCCCATCCTTGTGCTTAAGCTTGTTTTTGGCTTGACATCTTGTTATATGTATTGGCTACTGGCCAACGACCCCATCACGGCCTGCCAAAACAGGGGTTTTCAAAAGTATGGAGCAGAGATAATTCTGATTCAACTGACCTTTCGTCGGACCCCTGGGAATTAGTCATAATATGATATCTTCGATCTTTAACCTCAATTCAGAGATAGAGATCGCTTCATCTCAAACGTTAAAGGTAAGCTGAATGGTGAGCTTTAGACTATGAACTTGAAGGTATGAATGGATGCCTGGTGCGGGAGTTGCCCGTTTAAGTGATCATTAATATCCAGGTCTAAGTCGAAGACTCGAAGTCCAGGCTCGAAACGCCTGACATGGTAAAGTCTTGTTCAGATGTCTGTGTTGGGATACCCAAAACGACAAGGGAATTACTGGAATGTCAAATGCACGACCTTTTCAATCTGCAAAAAGATACTTATCCTCATCGGCTTGATCGCGTAAATCCGGTCGTATGTTACTCGTCTGGAACCACAAAGCCACAAATCTGTTATGGATCAGATAACAAATTAGATTTATATTGCCGTTGAAAGTAAGTATGTCATTGCTGCCGTGACAATCAGCATCAACGTTTCTTTAGATCCGCGAAGCGTCGTGCAAGTATGTCAAAGTCGTCCTCTGGTGAAGGCTTCTTTGTTTCAACCACAGGCTTTGTGGGCTCGGGGGTATTCGATGAAGATTTCTGAGGATTAGCCTTATCAGCGGTCTTTTCGTTATCTTTGGGCTGGTCATCCTGTTGAGGTTCCTGGAGGAAGGGGAGACCGCGATGAGTCGAGCGGACATAATAATCTGACAGAGAATATGGAACAGGTGCCTTACAGTAGATTCTACTTCTGCGTTTTCTACTTCTTCCCCAGGAGGAGACCAAGGCACGCCATATGCCTTTGCGATCTCCTTCAGATACGCATCTACCAATTCCGGTGACGGTGTTCCGACAGTCATTTTAGAGGTTACCTGGTAAAAAAAGCTAAGCGGAAAACGTAGAGGATGGAGAAAAAGGGTCCTGACCCGAGGGCTCACACAACCACCTCTATTCTCTATTGCGGCCAACGAGTATTCTCGCCCATACTTGTGCATCAGGATTTCACGCAGAATGTGTAGTTCTAAAAAGGCTGAGAGTCAGATGAAAACATAGGAGGCGTGATGTAAATAAATTGCAGACCTTTGAGTTCTGTCCTCGGAGCGGCATGAATCACACTGCACACCCCTTCTGCAACACCTGTAGGAATAAATAAATAGATCATCTGGATAACATGGCGGTAGATATACCTGGATCCGGTTCTCTCGTGCTGAGAGTCACATCACATTGTGAGTGTGCAGATTGTGGACGTCATGAGGTGCTTGTAGTGACTCTTACTTTTGATCCAAGAGACCAAATCTTGCTACGAGTAATTCGCAATAGAGTTCAAGAATTTCGAGTAGTTCGACATATATGTCTTCATGGATGACTGTTTTTCAAGTTCTGAGTAGAATCAAGGGTTGGGGTTGCTATGAAGGATCCTCACTGGCTTCAGTCTTGATTTTCGCCGTTTCGATCTTCCCCCTCTCAACCAGGGTCGCTATTTCCCTACGAGCAGCCTTTGCCTGCGCTTCCTTCTTCTGTTGAAGGGTTCGAAGACGTTGAACGGACAGCCTTCACATAGGGTTTAATAGTTGCATTAAAGGACGTCATTGTAGATTTGTGTGCTCACCGCAGCTGGACCTACGAATGGGTGATTTTGAGAACGGAATATTAAATATAAGTGCTGTAATAGGGTATTCTGACCTTTGCCTTGGCGGCGTTCCAGAAAGATGACATGGATTGAAGTGGTTATGGATAAAGAAACTGGAGTAAGCGTAATCAAATCTGGAGAACAAAGTGAACGTAAGAATAAGGAAAAATAAAATAAAAACATAATAATATGAAATGAGAAATTCTATAATTTTTTTCCATGTCAAAAAAGCCAATGATGGTTGTCGTCGGGTCTAGGCTGAACTGAGTAACAAGGGCAATTGGCGAACCACACGTCGCAATCTTCTTGCTCTTCGCTGTTCCTTCTTACAACCACAGGCTCATCTCAATTTTTTCTACTATTTTTTTACGATTATTCGTTGTATTTATTTCAACATTGACTGTTCGTTGATTCGACACGGTTTCTGAATTCTCACTTCCCTGCCAATACCATCAGCATCACCCCAGTTTCCCTGATCAGGATATCTATGCCCACTTCCCAGACCCGTTCTCAGGCTGTTAGACAGCATCTGCACCTTCGCATTCAACCTTCACCTTATACCTCGCCAAAGGTCCTGATTACCCCGCACACCCCAGCTTTTTCACAGAATAATCCACCTCAGGATACTGATGAAAACGACCTTCAATCATCTTACGACGTGATGCTCTCAGTTCTGTGTTTGTACGATTATGAAGGTGGCGAGCCAACTCTGTTGTCCTTCAAAAAGAGTGAAATTTTGGATATCGTCAAATGTGATGAGTCGGGGTGGTGGGCGGCCATGCGGAGAGATGGTCCTGTCGTCGGTTGGATACCACAGGGTTATGTCGCGCCTCTTTCAGAGGAAATGGCAGACAGGCTACGAGGTCTACGAGAAGACTATCGCATACCAGAATACGACGCAGAATTATTGTACGTCTCGGCACCAGTCGTTCCCGTTGTACCTCTAGATGACGAACCCAATACTCCCAGTTCCGAGGCTAAAGAAAACGCTCAAGTCAGTCTTTTATTTCTTTTCAAGTTGTGTCTATGATATAGTGCTTATATCCCCTTTATATCCAGCCAACACCTCCCACCCGATCTACCCCTCTACTACACAGGTCCCGAAGCGTGATCCAGGCCAATGGAGGTTCTCCACGACCACAACCTCCTCCTTCTCCAACCTCTCCTATGCCACAGCCTCCTGTCCTAGGTCTAAAGCGCGCAACCAGTCACGCCCGTCTTCACGAAATTGAACGAACAAATACACCTCCTCTTTCTAGTCGCAGTCTGCGCAGGCGAGAACCAATTCCAGAAAGCGATCCACTAAGAACTCAAACTTTCAATAGCATGCGACGCGCAGATAAATCTACCACACCCGAAAGCCCCAGTATATTTGATGCTTTAAAACGAAAGCAAGCGGATGCTATGACGAGGAGAAAAGACACCCATGATAAATCTTCAGGAAGACCTTCGACTGCTGTTGCCACTGACCGCTGGTACCTTCAACCTCGTTATGCGGGCCAAATTGACGAGGATGGCAAAGGTCACATTCGTTCCGGAACGTTACAGGCCCTTGTCGAACGACTCACGACGGACATCACAACAAATAACCAAACGAGTTAGCATCATTTCCACGAATATAACAGGAAAAATGGAGACTAATTTCTTTCCCCTTTTATAGGACTCGCAGAACAGAAATCATTCACGAATGCCTTTTTAATGACATATTGGACGTTTACGACGGCACAACGTTTGCTCGAGATGCTTGTCGATCGATTCCATATGAGTCCTCCAGAAGGACTAACCGATGCGGAACACAAAGACTGGAAAGCCAACCTTCAGATACCCGTCCAGCGACGAATTTTAGACGTCATTAGCTCCTGGATAGAAGAATACCACCTCTTGGAAGAACCTGGAATTTCACATCAACTCACCGATTTTCTTGCTCGCATCATTTTCCCCCCACACGCAACGCGGGCTTTCCAACTTGTCAAAACGATTGATCAGCTGGTGTGTATTTTCCCTTTTTTCCTTCCGTACATAGTTTTGAAATTCCCCGTCTTTGTGTAGTCTGCACCCAACGCAACGAGGTTGAATACAGCAGCCTCTCCGAAGAAGGCCCGCAAAGCTAAACCACCCAAGAACGACTTAGCAAAGTTAGATCCCGTGGACGTTGCCGAACAGCTAACACTCGTGGAATTTGCGCTCTATGCAAAAGTCACCCCACAGGAATGCCTCCGATACGCAAGACATTCCGGAGATAAAAGCGCCGCGCCCAATCTTGTCGAATTTTGTGCTACCCACGATAAACTTGGGAGATGGATTAAACTCGCTATTTTAAACATTGAAGTACTGGGTAAACGAGCCGGTATGGTGGACTTTTGGATAAGAGTAGCAGAGGTAACTTATTTTTTCCCTACTGTCATCTGAAAGACGCAGAGACTAAATTCTTTTGCAGAAATGCCGCTCATTGAACAACTTTTTCTCGATGAGTGCGATCATCAACGCACTGTCGAGCACGGACATTACGCGTTTGCACCTAACATGGGCACATGTCGATCGGAAAGCCCAGCTCGATGCTCTTCTTCGACATAATGAGCCCACTGGCGGTTTTGCTGGTTACCGATCCCTTCTCCAACACACCAGCGGACCATGTGTGCCGTTTATCGCAATGTATCTTGTTGACAACCACCATATCCATGACCAGTTCCGAGATAGCGATGGCCAAATCTGCTTTTATCAAAAAGCGAGATGGTACGAAATCATCAGCAACATGACGCGGTTCCAGTCCAAGCCTTACACCATGTCGGCCAATGAATCCATTATGGCTTTCATTGAGAACCAATTCCGTGATGGAGCCCTTCCGGATGACTCATGGTATTACAACAAGAGTCAGGAGGTGCAGCACTCTGAACTCGCACACGCTGACATCAGGAGAGGCCTGGAGGCTGCGGGGTTCTAACATTGTAGGGATCGCTTATTACCCCAGTAGCTGGGTGTCGTTGTGTTAGATCATGTATGTAAATTAAATGTAAATCACAGCATATCACGGTATATAGAAGTTAGGAAATGGGAAATGAATTATCACACCGCAGACCTCTCCACGCCTTTTGATACAAAATCAAAGGCACGATTGGCATGTATAGAGTTGTATCCCAAAAGGTCCGATATAACCAAAATGAAGAAAAGCGTCGACGAAGGTATGATATAGGTTACAAAAGAAGGGGAAGGGAGTATGTCCTGAGCGGACGAGCATAGATGGCCGAATTGAGAAAGTGGTGAACGCTTAGCAGTTACATGCCTCCGGCTGGCCAGGCGCAGCTGCTTGTTTGTTCAAATCAACGCCTGCCCTCGCACCTGGGCCCGTTCGAGAGGCACCTGCTCTGTTGGCAGAAGGCGCTGTCAAAGGTAGCTTCTGGGCTATTTATCAAGTGAAATGTCAATGATTTGGTCTGAGAGACTGTCAGGTGGACTTACCAATGGCAGTGAAGATTTCGTTGACACCCTCGCCCGTCTTGGCACTGGTTTCGGTCCACATCAGGCCCTCTTCATCAGCATACTTCTTTGCCTCTTCTTGTGAGACTTGACGACGAGCTGAAAGATCAAGCTTGTTTCCACATAGGGCAATTACTATTGAGGGGTCAGCCTGACGCTGGAGCTCCCTTATCCATGTGCGGGCCTTTTCCAGAGATGCGGATTGGGTGATGTCGTAGACGACGACTGCGCAGTTGGCATTTCGATAGTACATTGGGGCCTATAGGATCGATCGACATGAGAATGTGCAGGTGGGGAATAGACCAGGTGGGCCATTACGTACTAGAGACTGGATAGAGCATGGAAACTTGGTGAGCTGTACTAAGAAACGGTGAACAAAGACGACATACCTTATACCTTTCTTGTCCAGCTGTATCCCTGAAGTTAAAAACGAGGTTAAGAGCAGGCCAATGAGTATGAAGAAAGTGAATACCAGATCTCAAACTTGACTGTTGTCTTGTCATCTAGGGTGACAGTCTGGGTCAAGAAAGCGGCTGTTTGGGTACCATAAGTACGGTGCATGGATAAGAGAAAGTTAAACGGACCTCCAATGGTGCTCTCCCGATAATCATCGAACTGGTCCTTGACAAACCGTAGGACAAGACTTGATTGTAGGTTTCGTTGGTCAAGTGGGGCCTTGCTAAACTGCAAGTGAAACGTTCATACCTTGATTTACCTACAGCTGATTCCCCTATTTAAAGAATAAAAATTAAAAAGAAATAAAGAAAATAAAATAAAATAAAATACCTAGAAGAACGAGTTTGAACTGAAATTGCTTTGACATGACTGTTTGTGAATGAAATGGACTGATGGCGCAGTAGAGAGAGAGAGTTGCTGTAAATGTCATGACCCATGGCCACATGATGAATTTCGGCAAGTTCCGAAATGTTGTGTGGGTTATATTCACAGCAAATTTCAATCGTCAGCTTTTTGTTCTGCAACCACCATCATTCAGTGCAAAATCTTTTTCCTTCCTCTTCTCTGAATTCTCCTGATTTATCTGAGCGTATTCAGTCTTCAGTTTCTTCAAAGTATCAAGTACTTGTCTGTCTTGTTACCTGCATCAACAACTCCACCTCATTCTTAAGAGTAATGAACCGGCACCATCCTTACAACGCAAGCTTTGAGCATTCTCCAGCTCGTCGTGGAAATAATTCTCCAGGTCCAGGGGACTCTCGTCATCGTTATTCAGATCGTGGTGGTGCCCCTTTCAGAGGCAGGGGTGGCTATAACCGTGGTCGTGGCGGATATTCCAACTATGATTCTGCCTCTTATGATCAAGCTCATACTCAAAACGATATGTCCGGTTATCATAATTATGAGCAACCACCAACAAACCAGCATCCTTATTATCAAGATCACAGCTATTCTAGTTCCACACCTGCTCATTTTCCACCTTCAAATCAGTCATCCTCAGGTTATCAGGCTTATAACAAATATGAAGGTGCGCGGCAGTTGAGACATTTCACGCTCTCGCAACTTTCATCTACGTTGGAATTTCATCTCCACGTTTTTATGCTCGACACGCATGCGATGTGCTATAAGATGGGATCCTTACTTGAGGTCGTGAACATCGGTTAAGGTTCCTGAGCGTTCCTTTCAGTTGACATTGAGAAGCCATGAGACTCTTGATGTTCAGCACGCCACGTGTTGTTGCTTTCCTGTGCCAAATTCCCCTCTTCCGCCTTCCGCTGTTTTGTCATCTAAATTTTCTCACCTGTGTCCATTCATCCGTATTAGACGGGCCAGGAAACAATTATGACGATGATGACAATCGAAACAATCGACGCCCATTTCGCAAGGATAGAGATGATAAGGTCCATGATTCTATCATTGAAGAGCGCATTCAACGTGAACGACCCTGTCGTACTCTGTTCATTCGTAATATTAAGGCGAGTCAATTCGACTTTCTTCAACACAGCCCAGTACCGTAAAACGTATTGGCTTGACCAACTCTCAATAAGTCTTCGTGCTGACCTTTTCCTCAGTATGAAACACCTAGTGAAGAAGTACGACGAATTTTTGAGGAACATGGAGAAATTAAGACATTTTTTGATCTCATATCAACCAGAGGAATGGTCTTTGTGACTTACGTGAGTTAATCCCGGACGTTGAACTTTGTGTTGCGTCGATGTTGACTGTCCATCTTTGAAGTATGACCTACGCGCAGCGGAAAGAGCAAGAGACAGATTACAAGGATCAGAGATCAGTGGAAGACCCGTGAGCTTTTTTAAGTTTTTATATTGTGGTTCTTTTCTCACTTTCGACGCTCATTGGACTCGTATCGCCAGATCGATGTCCATTATTCCCTTCCACGTGATGATCAAAAGGGAAACGACCGAGAAAAAAGCCAGGTTGGTGTAACATTATCGCGATGTTACGCACTGTCTAACATTGTGGTAGCAACTGCAAGGGTCATTACAAGTCACTTTGAGAAATTCTGCTTCAGGTCAGCCTATAGATGATAACGAAGTTCGAAGAAAATTCCAACAATTTGGCGATGTCAAGTCTGTCAAACCCGTCGCGGATCGCATAGAGTCAGTCTAGTTTCAATAACCATTTCCTTGACATGCGCTGATATCCGGGTTCCAGCTCTCGCTATGTCGAGTTTTATGATACCAGAGTATGTTTCGTTTGTTAATGACGAGGATATCGTCTCACGCTGTTCTTATCTGCAGGCTTGTAGCGACGCTCACGATCGTCTAAGACACCAAGGATTGCAGGATGGGATTATGGACATCGTGTTCGCTTGGGATGTGAATGAATCCAGTAATCCTGGAGGGGGAGGGCATCATCGGTAATTGTGTTTCGTTTATTGTGGTGCCTCGTTGATGTCCTAACGCATACATTAGAGATGGTAATCGTGACTGGGAAGACCGCGGAGGCAGAGGTCGTGGCCGAGGACGAGGCCGGGGGAGAGGTCGCGGCTTCGACGATTATGACGATAGACGAGGCGGCGGTGACTATGGACGTGACCGTGATTACCGGGGAGGGGGTGGTCGAGGTGGTAGATACGATGATGATTATTCTGGACGAGGCGGAAGAGGAGGTGGGTATAACGACCGCCACCAAAATCAGCAACCTCCTCAATGGGCACCGCCTTATGGTGGGCCACCACCCCCTGGTCCAGGACCTGTGCCGGTGAGTTTATACAGAACATAATGCCTACGACTGGCAGCTAATGAGCTTTCGAAGGCCAATGATGATCGACTCGAGCAAGCCCGGAAAGTCCAGCAATTACTGGCTGCTCTCAAGCAACCAGCAGCTCCTACTCCTCCGGTTCCGCCTGCAATGCCACCGCAACCTCCAATGCCCATGATGCAACCTCCTGCAGCTGGTTATCCAGGGTACCATCCTGCTCCTTCATACCCAGGTATGCCACCAACAGGCTATCCACCTGCTCCCCAAGCACCTGCACAAATTCCACCCCAAGTCCCTGCTGCGCCTGCTGCCAATGCTCTCTCTGGTCTTCCTCCCAACGTAATGGCACTTATTCAAGCAGCACAAAACCGGGGTCCTCCTGGTAAGGAAATCCAAACAATTTTTTGAGTATCGATTGCTTACATTTTCTTATTCAGGTGTTGCACCACCCGCTGGACAAGCGCCAGGAGCCGCTATGGCACCATACCAGCTTATGGCTTACCTGGTAAGTTTCCAGTCGTCGAACGTTACAACATAATCTTATTTTGTTATCAAGTCGCAAGCAGCAGGACAGACAGGAGCACCAAAACCATAAAATATTTCAAGAACACTCTACATGATAGTCTTTTTACTTATGATATCTAAATGATCTGTCGTTTTGATCGTTTGATTCCCTTCGTCTTTACTTTCCAGCCGACATTCTCTTTTGGTTCTTGCTTATTTTTATGCACTTAATATGATTTGTCTATGTTGCTTTCATGCTACAGTGTATATAATGACATGTTGTACGCCTATTCAGTACGTTTCTTACTGACGAAGGCGGAGAACCTTCTAGCAAACTGAGGACAAAAATGTGAATCATGGCTTGCTCGGCATGACTCGGCTTGCCTGCTTACGTGGATTGGCAGTGGCGATGATCCTAACGGTGCATGCCGGATTTATGACGTGGGCTTCGCCGATGGCTATAAATAAATAAAAGACGGCACGGTGTCTAAACCTCTCCTCCTACTCTCACCAATCCCAATCGTCATGCTCAGGGTACCTCTGGCTTCATTGAGGCCTTTGGCTCACAAATCAACGTTCTCGTCTACTCTGAGGACAACACATCTGAACCTTGGAAGACGTTCTTTCAGTACCAATGGTTTCTTCCGAGAACCAAGCAAAATCTTGTCGAGGCTTGAGATGAAATCTCCATCGTCTTTGTTTACGATGAAAGGCGCTAGGAGTATCATGACTCAAGGACCTCAAATCGTTCAACAAGCCCCTGGTGTATCCTGGCGTAAATTGGCAATTACTGCTGTAAGTATCCATATGTTTTTGAAAGCAGGATATGCTAAGAAATATATCTTGATTCTTTAGGGCGGCGTTGCAGGCACTGTATTTGTTATCGATTCATTTTTGAACAGGGAGACTAGAGACTCTCTTTCTCCTACAGAGAGAGGCCTTTTGAACGACACATTCATGTACACTGGTGGTGGGCTGCTGCTTACTGCAGCTGCAGCCCGCAGTCTCTTCAAATCGGGTTTTGCCTTCCGTCTAATGTCTGCTAACCCATGTAAGTTGATTATCTTGTACTGTTATCTATAATTCTAACATATATCTGCAGGGCTTGTTTTGGGTGTTAGCTTGGTGGGCACCATCGGAACCATGATGGGCACTTTGTACACTCCACCCGAAAAGACTGTGCAAAAACATCTTTTCTGGCTTGTGAGTTGAATTGTGAGACTATGAAGCTTCCCATGAAATTGAATTTCATCACACAGGGCTTTAATGCATGCCAAGCGGCTACCTTGTCGCCTCTGTTCTTCTTCAGTCCAGCCATTTTGGCTCGCGCCGCACTTTACACTGTTGGTGTGGTTGGCTCCATTTCTTACGTCGGAGCCACAGCAACGTATGTCATACCACCCAATAATCAGTCGCATTATCTGACAGTAAATTTATAGCAATGACAAATATTTGCACCTAGGAGGACCACTTCTCGCTGGTGTGACGGTTGTCGCTCTCAGCTCTCTTGCACCAATGGTCCTTCCAGTGGGTATGAGAGGTCTTGCACTGGCCGAGTCCATCTCCCTTTATGGTGGTCTTGCTGTCTTTGGTGGATTCGTTCTTTACGAGTATGTGGTTCAGTTTGTGGAACCTTTGAATTAAGCTAATCTAATATGTTTCTTATAGCACACAAAAGATTTTGCAGCATGCTCGCCTTGCCGAGCGCGGTCTTATGAAGCCAGATCCCCTCAAGGAGTCTGTCAGCCTTGAGCTTGACATGATCAACATTTTGTAAGCGGACCTCTTCCTCCAGTCTAATTCCTTTACTCACTTGCCTTACAGCATCCGTCTCGTTCAGATTCTTGCCATGCAAAATAACAGGCGCAAGTGAGACCCCTAATCGCAGACTGCGACCATCCTGAGCTCACAATAGCTCACGCCTCCCCACCACTAATATTATTCACACATATATGTACCTTATCATCCATGTATTTCTTACCAAAAATCTTAGCTACGCACCGTATCATCGCGTTCCCAATAAGCACCCTTATTGCACCAATAAATCGTAAAGTGAGAAAAAAACAGAGTGGGTAACACCAAATACGTATGTATGTGAATTATAAAGAAATTACGCAGAATTAGACTTGCCCAAGCCCTCCAAAACCTCGAGGAAACCTCCAGGGTCTACAATATCCGTGCCGCCATAAGTGACCTTCTTGCCAGACTTGCCAGCCCATTCTTCGAGATTGCCGTACTCGACATACCCAGCACCGCCGACGACGAATACCATGCCTTCCGCAAAGGCCATCCTCCTGGGACGGGTGGTGGCACTCGCGCCTGGTGCGCCTGGGAGACCGGCGTTGGCGTTGCGCGGTGCTCGTGGGTCGAGGAATAGGTACTCGTCGGTCTCTTGGAGGGATTGATTTGAAGCGGCCGATGAATCCATGAGTGCTTCAGTGAGACGGGTGACGGGGAACAGTTTGTTGGTAGGCAAAAAGTTCTTGACTCCTGATAACAGAGTATCGAAGCGGCTGTCTTTCAAGCCTCCTGCAAGCTAGAAATGACGATTAAAAAATAAGGAGGTTGAGTGAGGCGTATAAATAAAAACATGGGTGCTGCATACTCTGTTTCCAAGAGCACTAAATCCTTTGAACAATTCTCCGCCCTGCGCAACACCACCAAGAACAGGGGTAGCAGTACCAGTCGTGTTATTGCTAATCGAAGAAGTCATACGCGAAATCTCGCGCGTCCTCCTCACATACTCAAACGCCGCCAAATCAGCACCACAACTCTTCAGCTCCTTCTCAAGCTCGACAACATCCTCTTTAGTGACAGCATTATCAGGTGCAGATAGGTAAAACACAAGCACGAGACGGAGTTTATCTTGAGGGGTCAGTTCACCGTCAGGTCGTGGCGCGCGAAGGAACTCGAGGATGGTGGCGGTGGTTTGTCTACCGATGGCCTCTTCTGTGCTAAAGAGCTCGTCGAGACCGCGTTTCTTGATCTGTTCAAGTAGGGCACTGGCGATGTTCATGTGTGTATCCAACGTTGCCTTCCTAGCTGTTAATTCAGGAAGCTGAGTAATAGCAGTCTTGAGATGCGCAGCATTGGTGCTCAAGTCCCTATATAAGCATAAATTCAATAAACCATGCAGGGAATCAACGGCAAAAACTTACAATTGGGAAATATCATTAACATCGCTAACACCAGTACTTCTGGTGATCTCTGCAGCGTCCTGCTTGTACTTGTTCAGCTCTGCATCGATTTCTTCTGCGACTTGGGGGAATGGGTTGGCAGCGTTGCGTGCCCAGAAGAAATCTTTGGAGTCAAGGTCATAAGACTTCTTGGTCTGCGCCGTGTTGACAGTAACTCTGTTGAGTTTGATGTCTAGGCAGTCAGAGACCAAGGCTTGATATGTCCAACCGTGAGCGAGGACGGATACCAAGTCGATGTTACGGTCGAGAATCAGGAGTACTATATGGCACGATGAGCCTGTCAATACAAGGGTGTAATTCAAAGGCACTTACAGGGTCTTTGAAGAGTCGAGAGGCCTGTGGCGTCTTGAGAGAAGAGGGAGGTTGAAGTATGTGAACGAGAGGCAGAGAGGATTGCGTCTCTAATCTTTGTTTCTAATTTTCTGGCGACCATTTCGGCAGCATTACCCCTTGGGGCACGAATAAATGGAACGTGGCCTATCACAACCTCAGCATTCTGTTATTTTACTGAAGTGGAAACAAATTATTACCAGAGGTAGCAACGGCGCTGAATAGACCGTTTGCTATTCGTTCTATTTCATCTTCGATCTCTTGCTCTGCAGAAGATGGAGAATTCAAGATGGTGTATGTTGTTTTAACGGTTGGAGTAGGTGTTGGAGTTGGTGTTTTGGAAACAGCTGGTTGAGGGGGTGGTAGAAGGGAGAAAAGTGAAGGCGATGGGGCGATGAAGGAGAGGTATTGATCTACGACCTATGGGGTACGGTAAGTCGTTTGCATGAGCACTGCAAGCGTTTTTAAATTGTACCTGTGAGACGAGGTCAGCTGTGCCGTCTTGAGCAACTGATGCAGCCAACTCTTCGAGAAGTGCTCTTGGAAGGGGTTCTGCAAAGTTGAGATGAAATGATTCGTAGAGACCTTTCTGGAGGTCCTGAGCGATCCTCTTGATGTTGGGTAGGGTTGGTGCCACAAAGTAGATAGCTGGCACGTCTGGCAAGGCTGGCCGCAGAGAATGGAGTTGACTTTGGACTTTGGATGAGTATGTTGACAGATAGACTAAGGAGAGTTCTTACACGTGGAGTGTTACACCAGCATCACGAAGATCCTGAACGCGAAGAACAGTTGCAAGAACATCCTTGGTTTGTTGATCCAATACAAGAATCTTCCATACTGGGGGTCCTGAGACTGGAGGAGTCTTGGTACCAGCAGAACCTTTGTTGGTCGTGACGGTAGTGCTCTCAACTGGTTGGTTGAGGTTTAGTAACTGGAGCAGAGCATTCGTCTGTGCCTGTTGTAATGTCGTTGAACTCGTTGGCTAGAATAATTATTAGATTTATTCTAGATTTAAGTTGAAAATAATACCTGACGAATATGACTCGCCATTGAGAGAACTTTTTGGCCAACTTGAATTCAGCGATGTTACTTGTAAATTGAAATATCAAGAGACTGCAGATTCCATTTGTCGTGGCGTCACTAAATGCATACACGTGACAACATCAGCACAAACTCGAGTCCGACTGCTACTTTGTTCAAGACTACAACTACTTTCTGGATGACTATCGAGAAAAGGCGGCGTAATGAATTTTGTGAGCATTTTATGGATCAAGTTTTCCAATTTTACAGAGCGACAATTCCTTTGCAACCACGCACGTCTATTTATTGTTGATGACATTGCCTTGGATTCATCAGGAACAATACCTTGCAAGGTTGTTATACTAGTCGTCAACGTTAACGCTAGAGTCGAGAGTTAGCAACGTCGAATCGTGGAAGCCGCCTTTTATCCAACACCCCACCTTGAGCTGATTTTAAAGGGGCGTAGATTTGAGTGACAATCCCTCGATCATCTCGGGACGGAAGAACGGATGAACCCTTATGCCATGTTTCTCGGATGGGGAAACTGCTCCTAATCGTAGTACTACTTCTCTCTGACTGAGAATAATAGGAAAGCTTTGTATAGCAACAGAATTGCTTTTGTGCTCACCGGAGACGTTGTTGTCGAAAAAGGCCGATGTTCCCTGGGAGACAACGTGGTTTCGTTCATTTGCCTCGAGTTGTTCGCGGTTACACAGTCGAGTCGGCCACTCTGCAACTCTCTTCTACTGCCATCTCTGAACGAGGATTGGTATTCTTTAAAGTACGCCTTTGAAAGTCGTCATTCGTGTAATCAGGTTGGTTTCCTTTTTTGGACTATCTAGTTTTTTGGTTGAAAAGTTGAATTCTCTGGTTGACTTTTAATTTTACAGTTGAACCCTCTTTTTGGGTTAACAAATGTCTATTTTTCATGATTTTATACGACCAAGACATGATTCTATTATTCTAAATCATTCATCCATCCCTCAACCTACTCCTACCCAAGACCAACCAGGTCCACAACCACCCATACCCAGTCCACAACCACCCCCACCTAGTCCACAACCATCTATACCAGGTCCACAACCTTCGATACCAGGTCCACAACCCTCACAACCAGGTCCACAACCATCTCAGAATCCATCCGATTCATCCTCAGGCTCAGTCCCAACGTCAACATTCGATGGCTCCACAATCTTCACCACGACCATTCCAATTACTGTTACGCAACCAACTACGACTTTTACGTCTTTTACTGAATCAATTGTAACTCAATTCCCAACTTCTGTATCTGTATTTTCTTCAACAACTCTTTCTTCTTCAACTTCTTCAACTTCAACTCCAATCCCAGCACCACTCAGTGGTCTGTCGTCATCTCCAGTCTGTCCGGGAGATGGTTTAGACGCTGCTTCAATCGGTGTTCTCGCGTCTGTTTTGGTTCCGACTGCTTTTGGCCTTGCTATCTGGGTATGTCCTCTTCTCATTTACAATTATTTCATTTATACAACGTTCCTACAGGTCATCTTTGCAATTGTTCGTCCTCGATTCAAACAAGTCTATGCACTCAGGGAATGGTTTGTTCAGTCAGAGTAAGCCTATCGAAACACGTACCAAACATACTTCTTCTAATCTTCTCCTAGTTTACGTCCAAAACCCCTCGGATCATCATTTTTCTCCTTCCTATTTCCCCCTGTCCCCCTAGTTCCAGACGTCCCAACCGACGCGTCAGACGCTGGAAGATCTGCTGCAGAAGATGCTAAATTATTCCCTTCAGACGAGGAACTAAGTCAACGCGGTCTTTGGGTCGCGTTGATGATTGTTCTCGGTTGGTCCTTACTGGCTTTGGGTGGTGCTCTTCCCATATATCTCGTCGACATGCCATGCAATGCCCAACTACCTAGCTCCGTTACTGGCCTGGGAGGTTATTCGACCATATCCGACCTCAGTCTTCTTCGTCTCCTTCGCTTGATAGATGCTGGAAACGCCCCCGATGTCATTTCTCTTGAACGAAGAGGAATTCTATCTTCGGATGACCCCCACCGTGCTCGACTGCGCGTAATTATCCTCACAATCTTAACTGTCGTTCTTGGTGTACTTCCTATGCTGTTTAAGCTCATTCGCGAGTTTAACAGACTGGTAGACTATCGCCAACGGTGGTTGTTGTACAAGTGTGAATCGAAAGACCTGGGATGGTTGAGCGTAAAAAACGCGCCTGGCTTCAAGACCTGGGGAGAGAAACAGCTAAAGGATTACCTCGTCAAAATTGGCCTTAGTTCGACACTTGGTGATTCGGGACGCAAAAACGCGAACGGTGGAGCCCGCCCAAGAAATGGTGCAAGGGGGACTCGTCGTCGCGACGAAGAATTACCACTCACTCCTGACGATGAAGCCCGTGCAGAAGTCGATATTCAGAGCCTGTTCTCGATTGGGTACGTTATTATCATGTTTATTGGACTTGTACTCACCTTTCAATTCCAGAGATACCCAACGACTGGCACTGCTTATCGAAGAGAGGGACGAGATTTTGGAAAACCTGGAAATCGCAGAAACTAAATACATCAGTTCTTTCCGTATTACAACACCCGACCCGTCTATTCTCGATTTTGTGCCCCCAGCTCCTGCTGACCCAAGCAGACCCTATATCAGTAGGCCTCTTCCTCTTGCACCTCAGCAAAGAAGGCCTCGTGCTCGCCGTCATATGAACCGTGCTTATGGAACTTCCTCTCTTGCACCAACCTCCTTTGTTGCACCTTCATCTTACTACAAGCTCAGAGGGGTTCAAGGTGTCAGTGGTGGCCGTTTCGGAGATGCCAGTATGGATCGACACCAAAGTCTGTCGGAGTCGATAAATACACGGATGGTTGGCAGTCGATTCATGGAAGGCAATCGTAATTCTGTTGCATACGGACGACTTCCCCTTGCTAACCCCATTCCATATGAAAAATCTGAAGCCGGTCCTTCCAGGCAAGACAGCTGGTCGTCACAAATCCCTGACCCCCGTTATTATGGCCCTAATTTCGACCCGATGTCTTACGAAAACCTCCCCGTCGATGAACATGGCGTAGTGCATACCATTCCGGAAAAGGACGAAGAATGGGTCGATCTTTCGAGCGATAACCCGGAAGACTTCAACACAGATTATAATGGGCTTCCGCCAGACCAAGCACACTCGTTCTTCCGAAGAGCCCGTCCTCCAAAGGCGTATCAAGCCCCTTCGACCAGACACGAAAGTTTCCCTATGCGAGATGATCGACCCGTCGATCCGGACACCGTTCTTCCCCCACATCTCCGCTTGCAGCCATCGCAGCCCTTTGTTCGACCTTTAGATGGAATGGGTTATGAACAATTGGGAGACGTTTATACCGATATCACTCAATGGAGGTCTAGATTAAAAGGGATCAATAAAGAGATCATGGACGCGCAAACGGAGAGTTACAATGACATTGCATCCGGCACCAACATTACAGGTTGGCTGCTCGTGGGCCGCGGTCTCAGACACATACCAGGGGTTGAGATCATCGAGGGAAGAGCAAAGGAAGACATACGATGGGACGTGTTACAGAATGAAAGGACAGGTCTGGATCGTTTGGTAATGTGGACTGTGATAGTCGGTATCAGTGTGGCCATGGCTGCCGCGTGTAAGTTGTCTTTTTTTTTTTTCTTTTGAAAATTTTACATACAAGCTGACCTTGGAAATTAGTGACTGCTGCTGCAGGGCTTGCTGTCTCTCCAGCACCTGATGTCGCACATTATCTGCCATTTTTCCGACCTCTCTTGACCACGAATCCCATTGCTGCAGGTGTCGCTACCGTCTTTGCACCTGCACTTGCGGCGATCTTGTTCCTGATAATAGGCTTTATTCTTATTAGCCGTAAGTTTAATAAACGGTCGCCGATTCCGTCCCGTTGACTTACGTTTTTCGAACAGGTGTGGTTAATATCCATGGATCGGTGTCAATTTCCGGCAACCAGTTGCTAATGTTCAAGATCACGTTCTTCGTCCTGGTTTCCGTTGCAGCTATCTGGCTGATAGGCATAGGCGCTGTATTGTTTTCGATTGGCGCATTGACAACTTCCAATAAGAGGACTGCAAATGTGACCAGCGGAGCGATCTACATGAGCCTGTTGGCACTGAGCATCATTTTGAGTATTGCTGTTATCGTTCCTGGTTGTCTGCTTTTGCAACCCTTCAGGCTCTGGCGGGTGCTCCAGGCGGAAAAGGCAGCTATCACACCCCGGCAACGTTTCCGAGGTGAGTATCATTTGTCCCTAACTCCCGAGTACGCCGCTTCATTAGACGATATTTAGCTGTATACCCTCGAACTTACAACCCAACGTACGCAATCGGAGCGTGTATTCTTGCCATTTTGTTTGCCTCGACTTTTGCCATCATATTCCCACTGATTGCCCCTGCGGTGTTCATTTTGCTATTGCTCTCCTTAATTGGTGCGTTCAATTCTTTGTTATCTATAGGTTTCAGGATGGGAGAGAGGCTCATTATGTCCATAGCACATCGATACCTCATTGGTTATGTTTACGCTCGAACACATTCCCAAACGGGGGGACTTGTTCAGATATGGATGCTGCGTCGGTTCGGCACGCTGTTATCGTTCCAACCTATACTATTAGGGTTGGTGCTTCTGAGCCGAGACTTTTGGGCAGAAGGAGGGGTGCTTATCGGAGCCGGTGTCTTCGTGATCGTGTTTGTGGAGGGTTATACGTCGTGGAAGATGAGGCAACCTGGCCGTAAATCTTTGAGGCCTATAACGCAAGATTCATTGGACACCTTTGCGAGCAGCGCTGATCGATATAATTATACGGAAACGGACACGATTTCTGGGAGTGGCAGCAATAACCCAGCAACTCGTACTCGCGGATCTATGGCGTCGGTGCTTGAAATGATGAGTGTTACCCTGGCTGTCATGCCCAGCTCGTCGAATTACAAGGGTCCTGTTCCACTCCGTGAGTTTAGTTGTCTGTGGAGCCATTAAAAGCGTTCTGACGAATTTAATTGTTGTAGAAACGGAGACACTAGATGATTTGACTGCCACTGAGAGGGCAGCTCGCACGCACCCTGATGCACCTCCTCGTTTGCCTCCACTGCCGTTTACAGACCATGCAGAGGATATGGCGGGTATTTTGTATGCACCTGAGCTGATTGCACCACCGCCTATTATTTGGCTTCCCAATGATTCTGCTGGAGTGGCGCGGTCAGAGGCGATTGATTTGCAAAAGTATCACGATCTGGAGGTGACGTTGGATGTCCGTACCAAAGAGGATGTCCTCCCTCGACGATCGTCATCATCTCGTCGGAGATCTTCTCGGTAGGGAATGTATTACTTTACCCCGCGTCTATTTTGTTCTTCCGTTTCCCCTTTTTCCTTGCGTGATGTTGTCGGACACGTTCTTGAACACTTCTTTTTTTATGGTGCTACTTTATTTTTTTTTCTCTTCTTCGGCTTTTTACACAAGATTTTCATTCCATTTGAACATTTCGATGACGCTTAGCATAGAATCATACACAATTGCGATTGTATATAATCTCGAGTCGTCATTATCAGATGCACGTTCCATTGGGTCTAGGCCTTCAATAAAGTTTGCCAATCTGAGGGATCTGAGTGACGTCATTCCTGGGAATGAATTGAAATGTGTTGTTTAATTGTTCGGTGCGCCAAAGTTTGGTGGTTGGATTCATGATGAGAAATCTGGAGACCTGTTCAGGATTTACATAGATCTCATATCGTTTTTGGATGATCACTGTGAGTCTATCAATAATTACGAATGTTAGATTCACCATCTCATGATTATATTTTATTTTTTCCACCTTGAAGAAGAAGGAAGAGATCAGAGACGACTTTTCTTTAAATTCCCGAAAAGAAAATTACATCGGGAGATAATATGATTGGTTTATATCATTCTACGTTTGCAGATTATGACTGGTCCGTGTATTGTGCCGGGGTCAATGGATCTGGACTCCAACCGCACCACAGTTGTCCACGATAAATAACCATCGACAAAAAAAAATCAAAGCTTTCATGGTACTCTTTTATATCACTTCTCTTTCAACGCTCATATACACGAACGCAGCGTTTTTCGAATTCTCTTTCTTGTTCTCTCATCTATAAACCAGCACATTCATTGCTACCATTTAATCGGTTTTTTCAACTATTATACCCCCTCTCCCCAACCTTTCAGCATGTCGGACATCACTCCAGAGCACGACTCGCATACTTTACCCCAAGAGCCCGTCTTCGATATGCAGCCTCTTATAATGTATTCTCGGTCATTGCATGACTATACCCTCTCTTTATGGACCGAACACCGGAGGAAAGCAGAAGAAAAGGCCCGGGCACGCGAGAAGGTGCAACAAGATGCACACCTCCTCTCTCCCGCCGCCTTAGGAACAGCTCCGTCTACTAGTAGCACGAGTATCGCTAGTTCAGCGAATAGCCCCACATCAGCTGCTTCTGCTGGATCCGAGGAGAAGCGTGAACGTGCAGCTCGAGATTCCGCCCCACCATCATCTGAACGATCCGACTCAAACTCATCGACCAATTCGACATAGCTGGAGGACCTCTGTAGAGCGTTGTTGCTTGGTAGAACGATGAAGAGGATGATGTTATTTTTTCTGTTTGAAGAAGGCGCAGGTTTACCTTCTTCTTCTGCACGTTTTTGTGTAATGACCCTACGACTGTTCGACGACGGATTCCTATCGAAGACGCCATGCAAAACCGATACCACGACACAATAATATTTCCAAACCCGGGGTGGATCCATTCTTCCTGCATTTACTCATCATATCTCTCCATTTCATTTCTAGTTCATCATTACAAAATCTACTGCCCATTGTTTTTTAATTATTATGCATTGCCTGAGTCGGTACTGACGACTATGTACAACCATTTTTCACCAATTTTAAATCTGCATTCTTGTTCATCTCGTGCAAAGGATGACTGATGCGACATGTGGCTACACGATGACCAGTAGGTCGTGGCACATGTATCGAACGATACCAATGAGGTCGTTTGATGTAGAAGGTTGGTCGGGGGCTGATGCTGAACTGCTGCTTATTGGTCAGTCGATTTGGTTATCCGCTCCTGAAACTGGTCAGCAGGTTGGTGTGGCTTGTACGGCATCAAGGTTAAAGTGGACTTGAGAAATAGGACGGTGATTCGATACAGAAACACTGGGTGTACTTGATAAGGTCTATCGTCAGAATCTATCGACCGAGACCGCAGAGAAACGTGGTCGAAAGAAAATTGCAGGCTCAGGAGTGCATGTGCAGAAATGTCGACATCTAGACTCTGTTGCCTGCGTCAAGGGAAGAGAAAGAGGGTGGCTAACTATAAAAGACTATAGACGATCTATATATCGAAAATTCTGGCGAGGAGCAGTAGATGTTCCCATCGGCGCCTGCTGCCCAGAAGAGGCGTCAATGGCGGAGCAGAGTATCCGATTATTTACAGCCGAGATAAAGATATCAAATATCAAATGATAAATAATATTTATACAAGTACGATGAGCTGCAAAGATTATCTTGGACCATTGGCGGATGATTACAGAGACCAGCGTTGGTGTTGCAGCAGACAATGACGACGAACACAACCCAATCTGGGGAAACCAACTGTGGGAAATATGGCGTCATAATATCAGGAACCATGGACAAGCAGCAACAAACAAACATTCCAAACTTGTCACAAACCTCCTGAGTCCTCTTTGATTCTGAACTTTCTATTTCCAGTCTTGATATGAGAACAACTGGTCGTTTAAGCGGACTATAATTATTCACCTTGGAAATTTTGTCTTTGGGTTTCTATTTATGCTCTCGATAATCTATGCAATACCTGCTTCTTCAGCGTCGCCTACATAAAAACCTTGACGGCCGTGAGTTCTAAGGATCGATTCACCAACGTGCGAGAGAACACAACTTTGCAATAAAATGCCTTCGATTTGTGTCTGGTCTATTGAAAATGCGTCTTTTGCCGCTCTTCCTGTTAGTTGCGCAGCCTTCGGCCTCGATCAATCCGTCCACTTTCACTGCCCCGGGTGCTTTTCCGACGACTGCTTTTTCAAAGTATTACAATGAGCCAACAGCTACCTCTGCTCAGGTTCAGCCGGTCATATCAGACCCCGTTACGGTAGGTCATACCCTGCAATCAGTTTTATGTATTTTCTAACCGGCATTTGTGCAAAATCAGCATGAAATCTACCCACTAGGGTTGACTGATCCCAATAACATTCCTACTGTTGACAAAGTCGACCCACATCCGCTCCCTCCCACTGCGCCACCATCGCGAATTCTTCAGGAATCTATACAGCAGTTGCATTCAATTGCAGCCAACCCTTTTTTTGTAAATTCAACATGTGCAAGTTGTCAGGCTGCCCTGTCCATTGGCAAAATAGTTGCTTTAGCGAGTCCTTCAAATGGTCCTCAGTTCTTAACGGAGTTTTGCAACACTCTTACTACTTCGACCACGTGTAACATAACTTACGATGTCTCCGGAATCGGTTCTGTCTTGACACAAGTTATCGCCAATGCAGATATCTCAGGATATGACGGACAAGTAGCCAGCTTCCTTTGATTATTAAATGACATTCGCTAACGGCTAAACATTAGGCAATTTGCCAAAACTTCTTCAGCCTGTGTCCTGCTCCTCCTACGGCCTCCCTGGACCTCTCCAATTGGTTCGCAAAACCCAAACCGTCCCCGCTGCCTCCTCTCAAACAACGCAGCGGAAAACGCCTTACCGTTTTGCACATTTCTGATGTCCACCTTGACCCTCGTGTGTATATTACCTTGCATCCATTACGCAATACTTATCAAACCAATTCCAGGATATGCAACCGGAAGTGAAGCAAATTGTACCTCTGGAACCTGCTGCAGGTCCAACAAGTCCAATCCGTCCAGCCCATCTTCTGTCCTCGCTCATGCTCCTAGGTTTGGCGCTTACCAATGGTGAGTTGTATATTTATCTAGGCGGTTAAAAGGCCATATCTAATATTTATATTTAGTGATAGTCCGTTATCGCTTGTGATGTCTGGCTTACAGGCAATACCACCTTTAACGGGCACACTCGACACGGGGTTTGCGTGGAGCATCTATACAGGGGATTTGGTATCGCATGATCCTGATAACCAGCTTTCCCGGTGAGTGAAAAAAGATCTTCGGTATTGAGACCTTTTGGATATAACCTTTTATGTTCATCAAATAAATATTATATTATAGAGAATATGTGGAGTATACCGAGGTATCATCTGTCTGTCAAACTGCATCGGACCATTTAAACTCATGATCCTCTCAGACGGTCCTGTATGACTTATTCAAGCGAACGCTAGGTTCGGGACCCGTGTATGCAACAATGGGAAACCATGATTCATACAACCAGTGAGACCATTTCCTTTAGGACGCTAATTTGGGTAGCTGACGGCGCTGTTCAGAGCTCAAGATGCTCCTCAAACCTTGGGCGGCCAACTTGCGAAACAATTCAGCTGGTACGACCCTGCAATGATGGAGTAAAGAAAATTCATACCTAACTGATATCAATGGCTACAGGAACTACGACCATCTGTCGTCACTTTGGCAGCATGAGGACTGGCTTCCAGCATCCGCGGTGGAACTTGCGCGTGCACACTATGGCGGTTACATGGTCAAGCGTGGTGATGGGTTACGAATTATCTCGCTCAACACAAATCTGTGTAAGTTGCACCATAGTTTCGGGAAAGGGCTCCACTATTCTTTCTGAGTTCTAATAAATTTTCTTCTAAATCAGGGTACAGGTGAGTTGAGTTTTTACCGTCCGGATTTCAGTCCTTTTTTTCCATTCGTTTGACACAAATTTCCCATCAGAGCCAATTATTTTAATTATATCAATATGACGAACCCAGATACCTCCGGGATGTTGCGTTTCCTGACTGACGAGCTTCAGGATGCGGAAGATGCAGGTGACAGAGGTAAGAGTATCGTCATACCTGTCGTCATTAGGATTTCACTCATTCTACCGGGATTTTGGACAGTATGGATCATAGGACACGTTATCTCTGGATGGGATGGTACAAATCCATTGAAGAATCCTACCAATCTGTGTACGTACCGTAATTCACGGTTGTTATCCAGCACTGATGGATTTATTTGCCTGGAATTCAGTTTATCAAATGTTAGGATTGTTCTTCACTCACCACTCTGTACTTGTGACTGATTTCTTTCTCTCTGTTCGTTCTCGATTTGTATAGAGTGGATCGATATTCGCCACACGTCATTGCAAGTTGGTTCCTGATTTTCTTGTTTTGTGGATGGTACCTTTGTTGACCCTTGCATCGTGCATGTCCTTACACTGCCAGATATATTCTTTGGACAGTGAGTAGTGTTTGCTTCTACAGGGATCATATCTAATCACTTTCAATAGCACGCATGAAGATCAGCTAAACGTCAGCACATAATCTATATTTCTCAGTGAAAAACATTTTCCAATTAAATACCATTTGCAGATTTTCTACGCGAACAACGGGACCGTCATGTCGGCAGAGACTGCACAGGCAGTATCATGGGTAGACCCATAATTGTTTCATCTCCGTGTCATGACTTCATACCACGCAATGAGTAGATCGGACCTTCGTTTACACCAAACACAAACCTCAATTCGGGTTTCCGAGTCTATGAAGTGGATTCTGCTGTACGTTTCAATTTATCAGATGAAACATTCGCTTCTTGACATGCAACTTTGATTTATTTTAGACATTTGAAATCATGGACGCCCACACGTATGTCATTCCTAGTCCGTATTCTGTATCACCCATATGAATTGCTCGTTTAGATGGAGGAGCGACGTCAACGCGTTCCCTGAACTTGACCCACAGCTTCAATTTGGCCCCACGTACGCTTATGAATACAACACACGCCAAACGTACGGTGAATCTATTAACTGGGGTCCTAACGAACCATTGAATGCTACTTGGTGGCACCATGTAACTGAGGGTACGACAGCATTTCCCCCTTGTTTCGAAAGTCACCACTGACAACGTTGTTCTAGCTATGGAGGCCAATTCTACCCTTGTTTCGGTGGGTATATTTTCCTTGAACTGTATTCTCATCGGTCTGACATTTCTGTAGACTTTCAACACCCTTCAAGGAAAGTCGTCCGTGCTCACCCCTCCCTGCACTGGACCGTGTGCTACGGCCAAAATTTGTTACATTCGAAGTGGGTCTGCTCCAATCGCTATGAAGAATTGTCAGCAAGGTTTTGGATCTGTGCAATGAGTAATAACTAGTAAATTTGAGTTTTGGTGTAACTACTTAGCTTTTCGATAACCGTGAACAAGTGATGTCATGCTAAGCCGATAAGCCGAACAAAGCTGGCAGTTATCTGTGCGGGATCAATTGAGTTGGTCAAGAGCACCTTGTTCAACGCCTTGACCTGTATGTTTGACCACACCCAGCTTCCACCAGAGCTATGGCTCGAAATTATTTCATGGGCGACTCATAATCCGATAATACAACGGCTTGAGGATGTCCAAATCCAACCATTTCAGCCTCTTTCGTATCCTCGTCATGGTCGAGACGCCAACTTGGAAACAAGCGTTTCTATCTCTATGGTTTGTAAGACATGGAAGCAATGGGTTGCACGGACATTGTACCAGGACATTAGGGTCCGTAGCAATCTTCTTACCCTGAAGCATGTGCTTCAGAGGGAGACAGACGGGGACGCCAGCAAGATTTGTGGAGATATGGTACGTTCGAGCAGCTGCGCTGGCAGTGATTGAACTATATTTAAACAATGTGAACATAGGTGCATAGAGTCGTTCTCCCGTACCCCAGCACGGTTACTCGACCATTCACAAGGCTTGAATCGGTCGACATTTTGAAGTTGTGCCAAAATGTGCGTACGCTCCTACGCCCCCCTGATACCACGCCATCCATGATGGTTGCACGCTTCGATTGTGAGGCCGAAGAAGTGGCACTCCCTTCATTACAACGCCTGGAATGGTGGCACCACCCCGAAGCGGAACGTTCAGGGGGTATCAACTCCCTCCCGTGTGTCCTCCGAAATGCGCCCAACCTGCGCTTTCTCTTCATCGCGGGATTTATTGGACCAACCTACGTCGCCTCAAGCCCGGAACGCATAGAGCTTCCCAAACTTGAAACACTCCGGTTGCATATGATGAACGGCATGATTCTGCACCAAATTATAACTCGTTGGAGTTTGCCTTCGCTCACGCATCTCATCCTCGATTCTCCTGTTGTCCGTGACGGACTGGATATCGTCTGGACTGCACTGAGCGACCAGCTGCTTGTTGTCGAGTTTGGAAAGCATGTGAGGTTCTATATGACGGACAATGTGACGCCATGCATCCAAAGCTGCAGAAAACTCCAGATGCTCAACTATTATGTTCTATTCACTGCCCCTCCAGCTTCTGAACTCGAGCATTCGACACTCACGACTGTATCGCTGAATATGCACGTCAATTCCCTCATTGGAGACTCGGTCTCTGTGTGGAGTTTGATTGAGCACCATTTCGATATTTTATGCGGGAAGAATTTGACAGCCTTGCAGAATGTAGTGTTGTATGGTGATTGGAAAGCGGTTTGGTCCCACCCACGGTTCGCTCCTATCAAGGTTAAATTAGAAGAGGCAGGTCGAAAATTGGAGACAGTAGACGGCAAATATTAAGCACGCATGATGTATTACTAGATCTTTTATTGCTGTGTTTCTTCGAAAAAGCCTTTGAGCCATTGGGCTTCTTGTTCCATCTCTGGTAGGGTGCGAGGTTTGCGATCATCATCTGCATCAACTCTGAGGGGTATGTGTTTGAGGTTATGCGGGATGGATGCTTCGTTTTCCTCAAGTGCGGGATATATTTCGTCATTCTTGCCAGCAAAGGGGTCTCCATGGAATTTCCGAGGCAAGATGTGGAAGTGGACATGTGGAACAGATTGACCAGCAGCTTTACCATCCTAGATGCGTTACTTAGTGATTAGAAGGACAATTTACTCGGAGAAGATTGATACGTACTTGACAAGCGATAGTCAAACCATCGCCACCATACACTCTTTCCATAACTTTTCCGACGTGGTTAATAGATCGCATTAAACAGGTCAACTCGCTGTCTACTATGATTTAGCACGTTTTGAAGCCCAGAGTCACCTCGGATTACCATCTAGATCTGCGAGTCTGGGAACACTGCGCTGGGGAACAACCAGGACGTCTAGGTGTTACTGGTATGAGCGCCAGATCTGTGCCTTGCTGCAAGGTAGTTCAAATGCTCACGTCCTGGGACAATTGGCTTTAAATTGACAATCGCAAAAGAATGTTTTGCCTTGTAGAATGCCTGAGTCGTGACATCGAAAACAGAGAATAGGAGACGCGTCATGGTCGCGTTGGGTAAAGTCTCCAGAGACGCCACATTCAGAAATTGGAAAACCCTTTCTCACACATATCTCCTTTCACCTTTACAGTCATCATCACAAACACACCTCTTATACAAATTATCAAAATATTACAACTGGTTTTAATCTAGCTCGTGGTATAGGCGCAAAGCTCACCGTACTCGTTTCCGACGCTTTACAGTGGTTGGCACAGCAGGCCGGAACGACGTTGGAATTCCATACATAACCTGATGCGTTGTTGGCCCGTCTATAACCAAAGAAAAGTGTCGTTCCAGCTCCATCAACTCCGGGCAAAATCGTCGCTTCTCTGGGTTGCGCTCGTATGGGTTAGTCGGAACGCCATTCTGACATGTGTGGCGCACCGCCTTTGAAAAGTCGATAATGCGGGGTTCTTTCCCTTGACCGATGACATGTTTTCCGCTGAGGAGATCACCGTGCACCAGACCTGCGTAGTGCAATTTGCAAGCTGCGATCATGGCTTTGCGGCTAGTAGGAGGTGCATTTGGGTCAGTACTCGCCACCATTTGCGCAAAGATATTGGACATACTAAAATTCAGCTTCATGATTCAAATCTGGGCGCGCCTCAAAGCAGTATTCGAGGATGAGACACCCTAGCTTCACTCCGTGTACCCTTCCTCGAAAGAAACCATAACATTTTGGTACCACTGTACCCTGCAGGCTCTTGAGCTCGCGCGTATAGAATCCATACTCTCGTAGCAGTGGCTCCTGCTGCGCCTCTCCTCTGGCGAGCTTGATAACGACTGGAAGTCTTTTATCGTCTCCAATAATGCCAAGTTGCGCGACGTGCATGTTACTCTTTATTCTCTGGACGACGATAGCGGTGTGGTGAACCTTCCCCATGTCCCATGCCCACAGGTGGTACTCCTCTGTGCTACTCCACTGCAAATGAAGTGTTGCCATAGGTGTCCGAGTCAAGGTCGTTCTAAAGTTGTTAAGGATGTGTATGTTGGAGGAGTTGGCGATAATAAATGCAGGCAAGGGTAAATGCAGAAGTTTGGCCTTTGCGGCCTATAAATATGGTTTATTGCGGCTTAATATGGAGGAGGGCTTCAAGCGGGCCAGCCAAAGGTTAAGCAGGTAATCCCATTATTCATTGTAAAATAGTCTTTCATACCTGTAACTATGCGATGAAAAGAAGGCAAAAGGCTGGGTTTGCGTTTTTTGCTTCAGATAATGAAGTGGTCATGGCCCTGCCCATGATCCTCGTCGCTATTACATGGGCCCTTTGACTCCATTGTTCGGCATGTGGGCCATAGTCATCGGCAGAATGTAATCAGTATTGCCCTTTATCATCATGCTTAAGGTCTATCTTGTCGCTTTATTTATAAGAGAGTTAATTTTTATCACTTGAATTTTTCATTGACTGTGCCACTACTGTGCTCTGCTTTGCTGATCTCCGAGTTCCTGGCGTTCAACAAGGAAGCGCTGGGCAAGCGCGCCTTACATAATTGCGATCGGATCTCGGAACGGGTGTTGCGGAGTGTAGCTATTCCTCGATGATGGGCTCTACTATCTCAATTTTTTGGCATTGCTCATTCTTGTACATACACAATCTTTCTACTGAATATGGGATATGTTCCCAGATGCAAACACGCAGGTTTGCCCGCGAAGGCGAACACGACGTTCAGCTTCTTCGTACACAACATAGAGGACACCACCCCTTTTGCTGACCTGCCTGGCCTTTGTCTCACAACCAGGGCTAATGGACTTTTTATTGTACCAGTACGGCGCCAGCAACGCGTGAGCCGACCCGCAAACAGGATCCTCTCCACCGTTAATCATCGTTGGAGAAAACATCCGCGACACGCACAGTTCGTTTGCGGTCGGAGAACTGGTCGTAATCACGTTCACGATGTAGCCGTTGTCTTTCTGGAATAGCAATGAGCTGTTGACGGCCATCATCAAATATTACCAGACTTTACCAGTTCATCTGCGTTTATTTCGCATTCTTCCAGGTTTTCGCTTTCGTCGAGCTCTACAAGGTTGTCTGAGATTTGTATGGTTAATGACGAGATGAGAGGTTGTAATAGGTAATTTGATCATCTTACAAACACTATAATGAACCCCTCCGGTCATAATATTCTTGACCTTGACTTGTCGGCCAAATGCACGGTCTAAAAATGGTTGTAACCTCTTTTTCTCCTCGTCTGTTGCTTCGCACAGCGGTCCCGAGGGCAAGCTTATCTCCACAAGTCCACCCGACACCTTCTCAGCTTTCAAAAACTGGCCATCCCGGTTTCTAAACATGATGGTATCGACAGACGTATTCGCCATCTCCGGAAGAGAAAATATGGCCGCCCCAGCTGCTAGAGTCCCGTGTCCACAGATGGGGACCTGTTTCCCATTCGAGGCAAAGAACCGAATGTCATGAACAAGTGCGTTTGGTGTGTCGGACGCCAATGCAGTTTTGGATACGACGGACATCATAGGCTGCTGAAAATTGATCGCGGTTTTGGAAAGTTCTTCATCTTTACCCTCGAGATCCTCCACAAACACTACCAGGCAAGGGTTTCCACCGAACGCCGATGTTGTGAATGCGTTAATCAAGAGAAAAGGGGCACCGTTAGAGGACATGGCTGTTTAATGACAAGGTGGGTGCTGTCCACGTTTCTAATAACAAGTAGGAGTTTTACGATTTGATGGGACCCGCCAGGATTGGCCACGAGAGGCTTTAGTCGAGTCATTCGGCAGCTGACCAATGGTAAGATCCACGAGGGAGGTTTGCTTTCCCATAGATGACTCAGAACTCGGTGGTATCATAGATGTTATAATCATACAGATAAGTAGGACAGCATGGAAAGCAAATACAGAGCTAAAAGGACAACATAGGGGCATCGAGATTTTACACGATCAAGTACATACTAATCACGAACACGGTCGTTCCAATCGGAATCCAGCATACGGATTCCTCGTCTCTCCAAACGTTTCTTCCATTCGCACATTTCTCCTTGGACACCTGCTGTCTGCGCATGGGATGAGATGCCCTTTCGAAGCCATCGAACATCTCGAGCACGAACCGCGACCAGATTGGGTAAGAGAGGGAGCAGTCTTTCGAGTGTTCTCCAAAATTCTGGTTTCGGACGTGGTATGGAAAGGATGGAAAGTGGGTGTTTTCCATGAAGCTGAAGGTCCGGTAAAGGGTTTTCTAAAGATAGATGGCGTAAATTTGGCGCTTGAATGAGAAGGTCCTCGGATGAGGGATGTAATCGGGTGGGCCATGACTTGGGCGTAAAGAGCAATAACGAAGAGAGCATTGTTCCATGCGTCGATATGAATTCGGAGGCCAGAGATACAGGATATGGGAAGTCATGGTATGGTGTAAGGGTCAATTTTCTGAGGCCAGGTAGTGGCGAGTGCAGAAGTGCAAGCATAAGTGGTGAAGAATGCATCGACAACATTGATAGAAAACGTAGTTTGGGCAGTCTGAGGGGGTGGAATGCTTTCATGGATGGGAAATCCAGTGCAGAAAGATTGAACTCGAGTTCCAAAGGATCCAGACCTTGTCCCACGATGTATAACTCCTCAAGATTTGGGCAATTACGAAGAAGCTGGACGAAGGGGTCTTCATCAGGAACTGGAGAGAATGGAGTGAAATAACTGATCCCAGAGAGAGAGCGAAGATAAACAGAACCTTCGCGGGATGCCAGTGATACAAGGGCTCTTCTGCTGAGGATGAGTGAAGGGTTGATTGATAATGACATAAGGAATGGCGTCAGTGGGAACAATTTAGTCAATATGGTATCGAAGTGAATAGCCTGTGGCTGGCTTTCGAATGCAATGTCGGAGAGGTCGATGTTCTGAACCCATCGACCTGGAGTCGAGTAGGGTATTCTTCGGAGTCCATCCCACTTTTGATCTGCGGCGTACAATCTGTTAAAAAACTTTTCGAGGGACGACATATTCGAGATCCTGGCTGTCTCGTAAATTAATGGTAGGACGATATCCTGAGAAGGATGTCAGAAATGGCTCGACGCCGCCATTGACGTAAAATTCAGTGCTGCAGGGGTACGCACATGGAACGACTTGCAAATGATCAAAAAGTCCAAAGATTTGAGAGGATAGCCATCGTTATGGTCGTTTTCCTTTGCTGCCAGTGAAAAGGCGAATATTTGTGCCCATACTTCGACTGGCAAAGGTTTCATTGGCCTCGGCTGTGGTAATAGAGGCAAGAGCAAGAAAGTCCCAGCAGCTTTCTCGAACGGTCTTGGTTTAAGAAATACACCAGACATTGAATGCTTTGTAGATGATATTCAGAGAAGAAGAGCTAGTTGGAAGCAAAGAGTATCAAAAGCACATGAAGGGCGGAGGCAAACTCCCTTTATTATTTATAATTATTAATTGACTTTCTAAAACGGAAAACATGATT
>NHTK01006090.1:0-65637 GCA_002938355.1 Panaeolus cyanescens
TCACGAAGTACTAGGGAACACGAGGTACTGGTGGATGATAGTATAGCACTGTTGCAGGGATAGAATGTAAATATGAAAGCGGGGAAGTGTGTAAACTAATCAACTTATGCGGCCCTGATACTAAGCGGGTATGAAGGAGCCACGGGCAGCGCCGTCCGTATTGCCCCAAATGTTTAGGTTTACGGACCACCAGCGGGCACGCGCTTCTTCAGTTCACTGACGGAACATCCAAAATCGTCATGCGAAGGTAGTCTACATCCACCTGCGAGCTCCTCTGAAATCTGCGTCATAGTCTGGAAGTCTCTTTGTATTTCGGGGGAGATTGTGACATGGGTGATACCATATTCTTCGAAGCAATGTTGCAAAGTACGCTCAGTGCGTTCCCATTGCTCCATGGACGTGTCTTGCGGGACGCAGACGTGCAAAGAAGCGAGAATAACCCTAATCGAATATCAAATAAGCACGAAATGTTCCAACTAGAAGTGGGGTACTAATTCTTACGATTGTGAGAGATGCCAGACGTGAAGGTCATGCACAGAAAGCACAGTCGGAATCTGGGATGAATTGTTAACAAACTTTCTGCCAATTCACTTGATCCAAGAAATGTTCTTACCGAGAGCAGGTCTTCCTTGACCTTTGCCAGATCGAGGTGTGTCGGAGAAGCTTCCAACAGAATACGGCCAGACTTCATGGCTATGAGAGGGATGCTGAGTCTGAATATGCAGAGCCGTAAATAGTGAAAAGACTTACTCATGGGTATCGCGCTGGCAAAAATAATGAAGCTAATGGCAAGCGACACGGCAGGGTCTGCGTAAAATCGTTTCGGGGACGCGACTTTCATAAGAATCACCGCCGCTATAATAACACCGATATCTGGATCGTAGAGAAAGCAATAAGACACGAGTAAAGAACTGGCGACGTTGAAGCATAACCCACTGTTGACAGCGTCGCCAAACAAATGAATCAAGACCCCCACAAGACCAAGATTGTGTTGCGGTGTATTTACAGGGGGATCCACCCGGTGATTGTGCGTTGCATGCTTTCAGTCAAACGTCAGTCATATCCACGGCAGTGGATCAGAAAAATTATACTTACCAGCAGATCTCGTCGTGTATCTGACGTCCTAAGTTCCAAAGAACCATTCTCAAAAGCTGGGGTCCCATGACCATGGCCATGCCCACCATGATGGTCTTACGACGAAATGAATTTCAGACTTGTAGCGGACATGAAGAGGGTTCCCAATTCTCACCATGAATGACGAATGCGCTTGCAATATTCAAGCCGAGGCCCACGCAACCGATAATGAGGATTAATTTCGGGGTCGTCACCTCTTCGACGTGGACAAAGCGCTCTATGGATTGAAGAAAGATGGAAAGAGCCAAAGCCAGCAGGAAAACGCCATTGAAGAAAGCACCTAGGATCGGAAACAAACAGTTGAGCGCCTGAATCTGAAGCAAATGATGGGGTTTCATACCAACGAGCTCGGCGCGATGAAACGCATATGTGAAGCTATGGGTCTGCCAAAAACATGAGGTGAGCAGATGGTCGCATACAAATCCGCGTTCGAGGCTCACATGTTGACCACGTTCATGCAACTATTATTAGTGCGGAAATAACTGTCAGTATATAAATGGGAGCAGCAACATAGTGAGAGTACACACGTATGCAGCACCGTATGCTATGGCGCTGTAGTATTATATTGTAAGTAAAGTGAGAGGGGTGCAATGATGAAGAGACTTACTATGCCACTATGTCCTACAAATGAGATGAAAAGAGCTTAACGTCACTAATTAACTGAGAGAGAAATTTGATAACATACGTTAAGATAATGAAACTATAAGGTAAAAAGGCAATGGTTAACGCTCATAATCTTGCCTATTTAGTGCCAAGCGATGATGACATCGAGAACTCACAGCATCGGCAATCAGGGCAAGGCTCTTGGTCTTGAATCCAACTTATAAAAGACAGTCAGTCAAGTAAGATTCACACAAGTAGAAGATTTGAGGGGGTGTAGTCGGAGCTGAGCTAGACTAACCTGCTATTTCAGCAGCAAAGAAGCCAATACTGATGGCAAGTACGATGCCAATCTTTGTCGTATTCTTCATCTGGAGAGTGAGAAGACACTGATGAGTATCCAAATGGATTCAAAAAGCTAGTCTGTCAGTTAGAATATGCAGTAGGGCAGAGGCAATGGATATTGTACTGCAGTGTATATGAAGAGGTAAGAGTGTAAGTTGGGGAGACTGATCGAAGGTGGGAAATCCCTCAGTGAAGCTTGAGGCCTGAGCCCACGTTGCAAAAGACGAATTTGTGGCACTTGACTTGATATTGGCACCTAGAAAGAGCTGAATAATGGGTTTTCAAGTTAGACTGACTAGAAAATACTCGGATCATCCTGACATGACTGACTCTGACAAACGGCTTGCAACTTTTAAATAATCATGCCTCACAGCTTCAGGGATGATGTTGATGTCATTGGCAACTTAATAATAGACCGTTGCAGTGACTGTGATAAGTTCAAGTCCATCGTACTCTGAGCTCATGCGTATGTCAATTGGTACAGTCTCCTTACCAAGTCTAGATGTACATGTTTAAGATGGGTGGCTGGTAAGACGAGGCAATGCAAGGGTATGATACGCGCATTCGCTGACGAGGATATACTTTTGCGTCGGACGTTGAACAGCGACAATCATTTCATTGTGTGGTTGAGATGTGTCAGTGACCTCCAAGGATTGAAAAATGTCAAAGACTGCCAGTTGGTCAGGTATCAAGAATCCAGAAGAGGTCGACACTGCAATGTTTGGGAGCTATAACTTCTCCTTACACAATGTGGGGCTGCCTCGACTTGATGTGCGTGCGCGCAAAAAAATCCCCTTAGGTCGTGCCTGTGGCAATTCGCAGCAACAACAAAACTACTCATTTGTTTGCTGGCTTTGAGGAAACCCGCGACAGAAGGTGGTTACCTCTATTAACATAACTTGCAAAACCCAATCTTGAGTCCATTTGGTCGATGGTGCTAAAGCGATACAAATACATTGTTATTCTCAAGAAAAGGGAATCAAGGTTTTTGCTTACTGTTTTCGCATCTCGCTCGACCATGTAATATCTTTCAAGGGTGGGGTATTTAGGCAAGCTCCCAGAATACCAAGTACCAAAGCGACCAAAGTTTCGACAGCAATCTAGGCCAGTCGCGTCAATCCAAAGCACAGAGGAGATCCGAGAGACCAATACTGACATCCGGTGGTATGGGTCCTTCGGGACGGTCAAGGGCCTTCAAATGCGATAAATCTGACATGGCGTTGCGTGAGCTTTGGTTCGAGCATTTTTGCATTAGGCTGGCCACAAACGTTCATATGTTGAGAATGCCGCTACATTTTAAACAAACGATTAATTATAAGCGTTCAACAGTTGTTAATGACTTACCATGGATGATACCAACAGTGGCCAGCAGCAGAAAAATACGACCAGTCAGCGACATGATGGGAGGAAGCAAAGGACCTATGAGTCTGACCGCTTGTCCACGTCCACGTGGTTTAGTATGCTTTAGCCACGGTGTCCTCCTAAGTACCAACTCATCCTCTACTTCTTCCATGGCCTTTCCAGTACCGGACCATCTTCCTAAGAGGCAGACGCCAGTTGATGTTTCTTCAAAGATTCTGTATAAATTAGATGCTGCCACGAGAGACACCTTAAATTCGTCTCTGTCGTCATCATGGTTGCAGGAACTCGATGAATCTATTCTGAATACGAAGGTATATTATACCGATTACTTTCTGAACAACATTTGCTCACTGGAACTTATGCATAATTAGCAACGAATACATGACCGTATACAAGAAGATCTACCGTTGTTCCAACAACAACTACAGAGCTCAAAATCGGTACAGCTGCAATACGAAAGTTTAAGCAATCAGCTGGACAATATAAATGATACCATTTCTAACCCCAAGGTACTTTGAATCTTTGACACATAGCCTTAGCTGAACTTTCATTAGACAGGTCTTCTACCAGTCCTTCTGCAGAACTTGACTGAACACTCCATCCTCCAAAAGAGAGCCAGTGACGCCCAAGCTATATCGGAATCGCTGTCATACATTCTAAGATGTAGAAATCTCTATTCAACTGTTCACTCTCTTGTCCAAGAAGGAAGGCTACCTGAGGCTGTATCCGAAGGGAGACAATGGGACCAACTCCTACAACATCTTCCTGAAGGGCTTTCCGGTACGGCAATACTTGCAGACTTCAAGGTGCGGACCCCCTCTACTGCTTTCGTCTGCAATGTACTAACGCATATTAGTCCAAGTTTGCGGCAGTTTTAGCCAGGGCAGAGGACCAACTAAATGATGCGTATTCAAGAGCTGTTCAGGTGTCCCCTACCGTTATACATATCAGAACAAGCGTTGAAGGTGCGATCCTATACTGTTTTGACCCGCGTAGGTTCTCAAATCTTGACAGTCAGACAAACCAGTCATATTCTCGACCTTGAATCTATCTTCTCCAGTCTTTCGCCACTTTCATTATCCAATAGCCTGTCAACACTTCGCAGAAATCTACAGGCACATTTCTTTGACCATGTTCTTCGACAACCATTCAATATCTCAATCGATACCTCAAATCCACATACCGCCACTCTTTCGCTAACACCTGCGCCCCCAAACAACGAAGATGTTATTTCCAGGATTGACAATGTGTCCCACATCATCAAGTTCCTCAACACAAGACTATTCCCTTATTTACCTGGCGACGAAGCATCGAACTTTCCGCGTTCTCTAGGGAAACCCATTACGCAAAGTATCCTCAATAATCTTTTGATACCTTCCCTGCCATCATCCTTTGGTCTTCTTCCTGGCTTCCTTAAGCTGCTCAAGCGCGCTGTGACTTTCGAGGAAACTGAAATCCAGCAGCTCATAGGAAATGATTGGCCAGAGGATATCTTGAAGTCATGGTCAACAGGAGTTTCGGGGCACTATGAACGAAGGCGACGTACTGAAATTCTGGAGCTTGCTCGAAAAGAGATTTTGCAGCCAGATGACCCTAAGGACACATTCAAGGCGATCAGCGATGGTGGTCTGGAAACTTCAATACCAACAGTGGTGCCGATACAGATTGAAGATGATGTGCAGGATGATGCATGGGGCTTTGACGAACCTATGACAGCCAACGAAGAGAAGTCTGACAAATGGGAAGCAAATCAGGATGTCAAGACGCCAGAAGGGGAGAAAGAGAGTGGGGATAGTTGGGGCTTTGATGAGCCCAGTACTCCCAATGGACAAGAAGACGCTGGGGATAGCTGGGGATTCGATGATGATATTGTCGACGATACCAACTTGGAACCAGAGCCAGAGCCTGTTGAGGAGCCATCGACACAGCAGGAGGAGGCATCCAGTGCACCAGAACCGGAAGTCAGTGAACCAGACCCTGCAGATGCTTGGGGCTGGAATGACGATGAAACCCCTTCACAGGAGGAGGAAGCAGTGGTCGACGATCCCTGGGACGATCCCTGGGGTGACACGGCTATGGATAGCCACCAGGAAGAAGCCCCTAAAGCTATTCCAGCAAAGGCCACTATACAACCAAAAGCTGCGACTCGGCTTGAGAAGATGGCATCCAAGCACAAGAAAATTCACAGTGAATCCAATTTCAGTGCAGGATCGCCTGCGGTACATTCCCAACCTCCTGAACCGACCACCATCACACTCTCACCTCCTTCACCTAAGGCACCTGAGCCCCAGACAAACGGTCACTCACGTCGTCAAAATGGAATAAAGCGTCCACCTGAGGTTGTGACAACCATCGCTCCAAAGGAATACTACGATGTACCCAAGCGAGCCAAACGCATTATTCGCATGATCGAAACTGTCATCGACGAAAGCAAGCTGTTTTATGCATCCAACCTCTTTCCCGATGCCAAAGATGTTACGCCGGCGCCGGGAACGATTCTTGTCCAATCCGCGTCATCCATTCTCGATCTATTTGAAGCTCTTTACCCTGTGACCTTTGCAGAGGAGCTTGAATCACCTGAGCAAGCTATTCTATTCTCCAATTGTTGTCTGTACATGGCGGGTGCTGTCCAACGGGTTGAAGATACTCTTTATGGTCAAAACATGCTGAAAGAACGTCTCACTGAATGTCGAAACCATCTCCAAATACTTGGCGATAGTTGGTTTGCTGATACTATTGTAAGTGGATCCAATTCAAGTCATATCGTGCAATCGTTCCTGACTCATAACATAAAGGACCGGGAACGCAAGGCAATTGATACAACCTTGGTGGAGGGGGCGCAGGGATTCATGTACACAGGGAATCAAGATCAGTATGACGAATGTGAAACCGCCGTCAACCAGGTGTTGAAGGATATCAAACGCCTCGCGCCGCGACTCAAGGTGTGTAATATGTCCGAAAATGGCAACACGTTGCTGACTTTGGTGCAAAAGGCCATACTGACGAAGAGCAAATACTACACTGCCATTGGTTCCATCGTCGACGCGGCGCTCTCTAGGGTGTTGCATGATGTTCTAGCCCTGCCTGACATCCCAGAGGTGGAGTCCCATCGGCTCAGTGAACTGTGTCGGATTTTAAATTCCTTGGAGGTCCTATTCAGTGAGGACCCAACACAGGTGAGCATTGCTTCCATTCAATTTCCGCTTTGCCTGATAGTATGTTGTCCTAAGCCCTCATTTGTTGTGGCGTATGTGCCAAATTGGCTGAAATTCAGTTATTTGTCGGAATTACTGGTTTGTTTCTATTTGCCCAAGTAGCTGTTACTGTTACTGACTCACAAGATCTGGATCTAGGAGGCGTCGCTGGCCGACATCACGTATTTGTTTGAGCAAGGTGCATTGGTTGACTTTCAGGTGGACGAGCTGGTTGCTCTGGTTCGGGCGCTGTTTGCCGATACGGTCCTGCGGACCAATGCTATCAACAAAGTCCTTGCAGGTCATCCCATTTCTTCATGATAGGATCTTACGTCCCGAAGCATTGGCCGTCAGACGTTCTTCCCCATTATAACATTACATGTCTCAACTCCTATAATAGCACCTTATGTATTATTCGTCCATAAATCCAAGAATGGCTGACCAATTCGCTGCTTGTGTTATGAAGCACCAGAAGCCTTTTTGTCCGTGTATGATTTAAGCCTGCGTACATGTGAGATTTCGTTTTAAGAGATTGGTAAATGAAACTTTTACTTTTTGTAATCCCTATCCACCTTGGCGGCCATGGCCTTTTGCCTGGATTTTTCATCGTCTTGATTATCGTCGTCGTCATCATCATCCTGGTCGCCTTTGGCCTTCTTTTTCTTGTCTTTTTTCTTTTTGTTTTTGGCATACGATGCCGCTGCCTTGTCCGCTTCTAACAGATCCTTGATGGAAGGTAATGCTGAACTCGCCAGGGGGACGAGGCGCATTGGTATTTCATCCTCAGGCTCGCTCATTTCACCTTCACTCCGCTGTCCTTCAGACTCCAACCTTGAAGTGGAACGGCGAGGCAAAGCAGAGGATGGTTCAGGTGTGGGTTCAGGTGGTGGAGCAGGTGCTTCATCAACATCTATCCATCGTCGCGGTGGTGCTGATTGGGAATCATTTGAAGCCTCTGCCTTGGCTTGTGGTTTGTCCTCCTCGTCCTCATCACCAGACTCGAGACCCTCGTACTCACCCACACCAGCAAAGATATCAAAGTCTTCATCAACCGTCTCTGCAGGCTCCTCGAGCTTGGAGGGCAATGGAGGATTGGAGGTGGAAGCCGACTGTGTTTCGACCTTCATCTCAATATCAGCATCTTTCCCGGTTGCATCTCCTTCGACCTTTCTCTTCTTCTTTTTGCGCTCCTTGTCACCACCATCCACTTTCTTTTTCTTTTTCTTCTCTTCTGCGGCACCTATAGGTTTGAAGCCAATGGGCTTGAATTTACCCTGCTGCTTTCCTTTCTCTAATTCCGTCACTTCTTGAGGAGAAATCGCAGCCGGACTTTCGCCTTTGGAGCGCTTTTCCTTCAACTCCCTGATAATGTCCTCGCGTGTTCGCTTCTTGGGTACCGTTGGCTCAATTGTGCGAGAAGAGGTCGACTCCAAGAAAGCCTTCTCGATTTCGTCTGCGTCATCGGTCGTTAATCCTAGCTTCGCCTTGTTCTGCTCCAGAAGTGCGAAGTCTAGACCTTTAACTAGAACGGAATGTTCACTGTCCCCTCCCAAGTATTTACGTTGAGCTTCCAACTATAAACATTTGAGGATATTGAAAATTAGAATGTAATTCACGACGAACCTTTGCCTTGTCCTCGATATCTGCATTCCGCTGTTCAAAGTCATGCAAGACAGCCTCAACCTAAGCTCAAATATAAGCATCGCACGCATCGCGTAGCAGAGGTGCAATCGACACACATGTGCAAAGTCATTCCCTTCACCAACACGTCGTTCAGCTGCTCGGTCTCGATACTTCCCCTCTGCTGCATTTTTCACTTTCCGAGGTTTGAAAGCAGGCTGAGAAGCTTCAACTACCTTTCTTTGCTATGATTAGAGCATATTTTTAGAAATCCAGATGCAAGGACGTACTGCTTGGGAGGAACAGCTATGCCGCGTGAGCGTGATGCTGATCCCAAAGTTGTTGCTTTGGAGGGTTTAGAAGATGAACTGAGCAAGCTACGGAAAGAGTCCTATGGTATGAAGGGTCAATCTTAGAACATACGATGGCTTGTGATAGATGTTAAGTACCTGATCCATACCAACGGCAATCGCTTGTTACCAAGAAATGAGTTGAGCTGTAAACCGTGTCCAATTTACCATTACTCCCATTATAATTGTTTGCTTCTGTTGAAGATAAAGGCTCTTGCCAGGCTAAATGCAGTAATAACTACCACATTTGTACTTTCTATCCTTTGGTTCAGGCGCTCAAGAACCACGACCAGCACACAAAACAGTCCATAAAACACAATGAGACCATGAAGGAGAAAGAATTTGTTTAGTGTATTATGATACAAAGGCGGGTACCCATATAATTCATTTATTGCGATTTCATTACCAGCACTTCCAAACTTTGTGAACATTTCCTGACTGCAAGCAATAGTCAATGGACAGCTAATATAAAATATACACTTACTCACCTGTAACGCCGGACCCATGTTAGCTCTTCTTCTCTCTAAAACATAACAACTGAAAGTGGTAGAGAAGAACGCAAAAGAATGTTCCCAATAAATAAAAGGGGCAGGTAACGAGTGGTTTGTGAGATCGAATGGCACGAACGATATGTGAACTCTGGAACGGAGATGGGAGAGGATGTGAACGGTCGTAAATGGGATGGTATAGGCAGGAAATAAGTAGGTCGAAAACTTGAGATTAAATCGAGTATGGGACTGTATAGCTTGGGCGTGAAAACGAATGCGTGTGAGTTGAGTGAATATTGTAGATGCGCCAAAAACAGAAAAGGTGAGGGCGAAGGACGTGGCAAAAGAGGAAAGTAGATACGAAAATTGGATCACAATCTTGTCCGTGAAATGGGGGAAATTAAACAGTTGCGTCTGATTCCATCTATCCTGATATGTCTCATAAAGGTTCCAAGCAACCACACAGATCCGGAAGGGCAGGGAGAAAATGTCCAAAAGGGTGGGCAGTGTACACGAATGTAAGGAAATTATGCAGCGCTGTACAAGAACAAGTTGTTGGTGGCGGCGATCTAATTTGAAAGACTGTTAGAAATTCCGAGCAAGTTCAGGTATGAAGGAGGACTCACAGCAATTGTGTTTTCTCTTGGATGCCAGCTCGCGTGCAAAATCTTCTTGTTGAAGTCCAAAGTATCTAGTTGCATAGCGTCCCGCAAACCGCCGATTCGTCCATTTTTCATGCCAGGCTTACCGGGAAGGGGACCTCCAATCTTCTTTGCCTTAAACGCCGACTTATCCGCCTGAAGAACGACGTCACTGCCATTGTCCGCGTCGAATATCCGGAAGTAATTGTGATATGAGCCCGTCAGCACGTGTCTGAAAGGAGAGGGTAGAGGTCAGCTTAGCAGTAATGTCGTTATGACGCGAGAGAAGGCGAGTATCTCTCGGACACAAATCAAAACACTCACTTATCGTCGCCTCCCCAGATACACTCAAACTTGTCGAAGATACAGTCATTTTCGTACAGGTCACATAGCTTGCCTCTCAGATGGTCATGTATAGGAATGGTTTTCACTGGGCGTGATTCCATGTTGATGTCCCAGATCTTTAGAGATAGGTAGTCGCGGGATAAGATGTATCGCCCATCATGACTGAACTTAACGTCTGAGATGGAAGAAATGATTTCTGAGAAAAAGGTGCGCGTGGAAGGGTCCTCTTCTTCCTCAAAGCCTGCCGCTGAGTTAGGCCCATTCTGGAAGATGTATCCAGTCAGGGAAACTCACATTTAGCGTGACGGTCGCAAAGGGCAGAGTCTCTCATATCTGCAAGTTTAATGTTGCTTTTTGAGCTGGAGTACATAAACAAATTGCACTGAGTTGGGTGAAACTCGGTCGCGGTGATGACTTCCGTCAGCTCCTCCATGTTCACAGGCTTAATGTCAACGATGTCTGTTTTCCGATAAGAAAAAGATAGAGAATTTCATAACGTGGCATGGGCGAATAACATCGTGATACTCACTGAAGCTTTGATCGCTGATATTGAGGTTCCAGAGATTGATCCGCAAATCGTCAGCTGAAATGTAGGTTTCTTGGTCAGAGTTGACCGAGATAGAGTGGATGTGGTAGGCATGGGCGTTGGAGTAGACTTTTCTTGGTACTGCCGCGATGATATTGTCCTGTTGCGTCATTCGTGGAAGCCTAAGGTGGCCAGCTGCTGATGGTGCTGGTAAGGTGCGTTGCCCATCAAAATGATTTGATTCTGACACGACTCGTAATGATTTCTCGAAGACTTTCCAAAGCTTTATTGTTTTGTCTATAAAGAAAGGGCAAATTGATAAGCAAAATACAGCAGATAAATCGTGATTCAGTACCATTTGTGGATAGTAGGAAATGGGCGGCATTCTGACGCCTGCACCACTTGATCTTGTTAATCTTCTCTTCGATTTCAAGAGATTTGAGATAATCGAATTCGGGCTCGTGCGATTGAAACTCGGTGTAGAATTTGTATTCACAACCTTTTTTCTACAAAGAGAAATAGGATCGCAGTGAGTACGGTCGCTTTAATCAGAACAAAAGGACCACATATGGCTTTTGTGCCTGGCCCACAATGAATGGGCGGTCAGAGCTTCACCAACCATTTCATTTCGCTCAAAGAGCACGACACGACCGCCCTTGTCTCCCGTGGCGAGATAATTCCCTGTTGAATCGAACTCGACAGCAGAGATAATGTCGGCTGTGATCAAGAGTTGAGTAAGTATTGAGTCAGACTTGAATGAAGCACGTATATCTGCACAGATCGACATAATATTTAATCAAGACACACACCCTCTGTAATATCTTCTACCTCGCCCTTGTCACCGAAGCATTGAGCGAAGCGCCAACCACCAGAGCCAGAGGGGTCTTCCATGATGGATTCAGATAACTAGCAATGAATGTTACAAGAAGATAGAAAGGGATTGGATTGAATTGAAAAGATTCAGACTATTTACGTTGAATAAATTCTGGGCGATTTTTAAAAGAGTTGAAAGTGGAGATTGTGATGATGGACGACTGAGGATAACCCAGAATATAATAATGAGCCAAGATTGGAGAAAGCGGCGTGTCCAATGCGAGGACAACAACAATCGTGACACAAGATGTCACTCAGGATTATGTAATTCATCTTTGTTTGCCATTACCTTCCATTTTATTTGGTCCCAAAACCCGACATTTCCCTTGGGACCGCACCACGACGCCAACTTTTAAAACTACAACATCCACCATGCCCATCGCACCAATCACAGGAAAACTCAGAAAGCGCTTTTGGCTCGACATTGGTTGTGCCTTGGGTCTTGGCGTCAGTGCAGGTTACGCCTACTGGTGAGTTTCGCTATTTCTGTTACTTTTCGACTCGAGTATGAACGTGTTTTTACAGGTATGGCTACCACCTCAAGGCCGGTGAGTAGACAATGAAAATAAACAAGCTCTGTGAACTTTACTCACCCTATGCGCGTTACTTTAGTTGAAAACCAGGAGAATTTCTACATCAAGCTCGAGAGAGAACGTGCTCGCAACGCCCAGTCATAACTGAACAGTTACACTGGAGGGGAAAGGAGGGCATCCAAATTATACCAACGACCCATTTCTGCACATGTAGAGTTCTAGAATCACCCAGGCCCTGTGAACCAGACAATGCATATTTCACTTGAAACAAACCACATATTGCTCCTAAAAGCGTACTTTAAACAAATATAATTCCAGCGATTAAGATGAATAAATTAAGACAGGTATTTAAGGTCTAAAGGTCATGATTTCAGAAGGCCTAATCGCTTGAGCTCCTCGCAACTATCAATTACTTCGGCGTCAATCTTCTTCACCTTCTCCCAATCCGTTCCAATTCCAAAGATACCAACTTCAGTCTCTTTGGCACGCTGTTTTCGGTCAAGACCTCGTTGACATTGAGCGTACAGGTCTTGAGTGTATATCCGCTCGACTGTATCCTCAAACTTCTTGAGTGCAGGTCCACGTTTCTTTCCCTTTCCGAGTACCACTTTACGCGTCCGTTTTGACTTGTCCTTCTTGCCTTCTGAAGATTTATCCTCTGTCTTCTCAGAGTTGGGTATAACTTCTTCGATAACCCTCCCTATCTTCACACCCTCCTTTGCAAACTCAGCTCCAATGACCGGGTGTTTGGCCATTTCTGCAGAGTTTACAAAGTACGGGATGCCCAAACCTCCTGTCTCCATTTCCGTGTTATATCTACTCGTCTGCGAGTAGGCAAACGGAGGATCTGGAACTGGTGGCGTTGAGAATAGGTTGGGTAATGAGGACAATAAGGAGAACGCGAAAAGGAGAATCAAAGGGAGGAGTTGGACAAGGATGGACCGGGGTTCAGCTTGTTGAGCACCTGCACCTGTAGGCTGACCACCACGGGTGAACGTCTGTGTCCGGAAACCGTTTCCACCGAATGTGAAAACAGCTGTTTGTTGTCAGCAAAGTAGCCTGCTATTCACCGATAGATGACACGTACTTGGTCCACCGCCAAAGCTGGCGAAACCAGGCCCAAATGCATTTGGTCCTCCACCTCCAAAGAACATGTTGAACAAATCTTCTGGGCTCATTTCTCCGTCGAACCGTGCCCCTCCACCAAATTGCGAAGGGAAACCACCGCCGCCACGAGAAGGCATTCCACCAAAACGGTCTTCAGGATCTGTGCCGCTGTCATATACGGCGCGCTTTTGTGGATCTGCAAAGATTATGAGCATGAATATATGAAAGGTCTGTGTTACTTTAACGTACCAGAGAGAACCTGGAAAGCTTTGGATACAACTGTGGAGTGTTATGTTAGAAAAAGGTCGAGCCACCAAGAGGCGACAACATACGTTTAAAAGCTTCGTCTGCGCCAGGTGCTCCATTTTTATCAGGGTGGAGAGCCAAAGCCAGCTAATGCAGTACGATAAGACAATGTAATTACAGGTAAATCAACTGCGGTGCATACCTTTCGATACGCCTTTTTGATCTCGTTCTCGTCGCATTCCTTCTTGATCGACAGAATCTCATAGTATTCTGTGACCTTGCATGCGCGCACTCGCTTTACAACAGCCAGTTGCTCTTGCGTATACTCCCTCTTGTCCCCATTCATCCCCCCTGATGTCCCGGTCGCACTGCCATTCGTCGTAGGTTTGGAATTGGCGTGTCTATTCTTCAGACCCGCAGCCGAAGGGTGCTCTTCCGTAGTTGTATTCGAGGATGAGGGCTTAGAGGCACCTTTACCATTTTCATTTGCTTCTCGTGCAGCCTCAATTATTTGAAGCAGCTTATTAGCTTCTGGTGTTTCGAAGAGGGCGATAGATTTTAAGCAAAACTTGTGTGCAGATGGTAGGTTGTCGGCGTTGTAGTGTTTCTGCGCGATAGCAAGACACCGAATTGCTTCGTCTTTATTTCCTTCCATGTCGTTTTAAAATGGTCCTTTGGTATAAGTTAAGTGTCTAAAGGCCCTGGAAAGAAGGGACTGGAGTAGTGATGGAGTCCGAGAAGGTGGACGTGGACAGAGTGCACATTATTTACTTAATTCGCTCAGTTGGGATGGCTATGATCAAACATTCCCCTTTAGGTATTTATTTCTCACAGTATCAGGTTAGCAGATTAAGGGTTCACGAGTCTACAGATATCCCTGACTCAGTGACTAATACTTTTCTGCATGACACCATCAGCGACCACTGCTGGCAAGACAGCTACAAATGAGGATTCTGAAGAACTAGCAAGGTTCAGGCAGGAATGGCTTGACGAGCTTAAACATCGCAGGGAAGCCGCTAGTGCCATTACTGCAGGAGGCGATTCGCAGTCTAGGGATGTGGGAGCATCCCAAACCAGTGCTGGGGAAATACCCAAAGGCCCACTTACATCTCCTACTAGATCGACGTTTGGGAAAAGGGCGGCCACAGACGCTTATAAGCGCCATGAAGCGGCAAACCTACCTGACGATGCCCTCCCAGCCAGCCATCCCGCTCTAACCAACGCAGGCATTCAAGTTGTCACTGCTAATCTTCCCCCAAGCCTGCAGAATGCATTGAAGATTTACAAAGATGCCGTTGAACATGAACAAAACGGTGACCTTGATGAAGCTCTGCTTCTCTATCGTCGCGCTTTTCGCATAGTGCGTCTTATGCCTTGCTTCCTTTCGGTCTTGACATGCGTCTGAATTACGAAATGTAGGACGACCAAGTCGACCGAGCTTTCCGAAGAGAGGAAAAGCTCAAAGCTATATTACAAAGCCAAACTGCTGTAGCATCATCCAAAGGGCGTACTACTGGGGTCGACGAGCTTGCTGGCAGGTTTGAGAAAGTTGTATCAGTCAAGGAGACTGGACTTCCCACAACTGTGGCAGTAGCAACAGGCTCTTTGGCCCAACTTATCAAAGAATTTCCGGCCGAGGTCCAGTTTGAGCCTTTGGTGGAGAATGAACCTATTCATTTGAAAGTTCTACCTGACGAGTTGTTGGTTTCCGTTTTGAAACGGTTGGACCCTACATCTATTGAACGGTTTGGAAGCGTGAGCAGAAAGGCACGCCTTTTGACTTTAGACTCTGGTGTTTGGAGGTCAGTGCTTTCAACTTGTTTTCATTTGTATCATGTATTCATACTCAAAACCATTTCAGACCGCTGGTTAAATTAATATACAGGCCTCCTCAAATCCCAGATGACGAAGATCTGATTGAAATTATGGAGCGTTGTTTGTATGATTACAGACGAGTATTCATTGAACAACCACGGATTCGCATGGATGGTGTTTATATCGCTATCTGCCATTACATGTAAGCACTTCTTCATCCCGAATTCACTATTAATTAATGCACCATAGACGACCCGGCTTGAGCGAAAATCGTTGGGTAAATATCAGTCACTTGATAACATACCACAGATACCTGTGAGATTATTTTCACTCTCACATGCCCCTTGTTTATTAAACTTCTTTCAGGCGATTCTATCCCAACGGCCAAGTTCTGAGCCTTCTCGTCAACGAAGAACATGGCCCACAGCAAGTCATCCCCATGTTGAAACCTACTCTTCGGATGAAGGTACGCTAAACTAAGAATGTTAATTCTTTTTGTTTATCTCAAGAATGATACACTCAGGGGTTTTACATCGGCACTTGGAAGCTTGAGGGCACCACCGTCCACCTTACTGACCTTATCGACGCGAGCGGCCGTTATTTTATTCCTCACGCAACTGACACTGGTCCCAAAGCTGCTTCGATTGGCACTTCCGTCAACACTCACGCCAATAACATGCCTGCACCTGAATACGCCAAGTATGCCTTTGGAATGATGTTAACGTTGAAATCGCGTCCTCTTGGGAGATGGAATAAGATGGAAATTTTGGGGTACGAGTCTGTTAAGATGGATACGGGCGACTCGCATCCAATATCACTCAAGCATGAACGACCTTTTTGGTTCTCCAAAGTCAAATCTTACGGAATTTGAGTAGGGATTTTTATATAAGAGTGTATAGACAACGAGATGTTTGCAGGATTTGTTATTGTGAATGGAAATTCATTAGGTGTTACGGTGCGAAAATAGTTAACCAAAAATCGGTAAAATCATAAATATTAAGCCTGCAGTCTTTAAAGTAAATTGTCTAAGTATGCTAAGAAGGTGGAAAAGAGAGCAAAGGTTGATATCAAGTTGAACTACTGGTATATCCTCAGCCGTTGATTAATAGGCTACGTATGCCACGCATAGAAGGGGGAAGCCTGCATAAAGCCCCAGCCAGAAAACAACGTTACCCAGCAGTTTGTTCCTCTTGATAGCGGGTATGCGACCGACCATGATTAGAGGTATCTGAATCAATTGTAGAATAAACAAGTACATCCTTTACGATGGTATGTCAATCGCGATTCTAGGGAAGAGGAGCATATGTGGAAAACGTACCGGAATTTACGGGTGACGACGGCCATGACGAGTTCATGCACGCAGGCACTGAGTAGAAATGTGACGAACATGGCGGTCGTTCTGGATAGCTTGTAGCTCATGATCGTCGCTGCGTAGACGTGTCTGAGGAGGAATGTGTGTACTGGTCTGTTCCATTTTCTTGAAAACTCGTCCCAAGATGTAGAGTTCCACCTAGGATGGCCATCAATTTCTGTATATACAGTAGATAAAACAGATTTCATACTGTAAATAGACGATGAGCTTGGAAATATGAAACGGAGATAATTTAACTCACCCAGTCCTCATAGAACTGCCTATCAGCGAAGCTATGGAGATCGTGAGTGGGTGTGTATTGGCGGCCCAATTTTTCGACACCTACCAAGAAAGCTCGGCAAAACCGTTGCAAATGCATTCTACAGATCATGTTAGGTGTGAAGAAGAGCGGTAAAACGGGATAGACGTACCAAAGATAATGAAGAAGAGTAAAAGATATGCCATCATGAAAGGGAGAGCCAGGTCGAGAAGTGAACGAAGGAAAGATTGCTGCGAAGCAATAGCTGTGTAAGGAAGGATAAAGCTTTCTGTTACAGTATAAAGGAGTGCGAAGGTTCCAAATGTAGCCACCTGTTTTCTGTTAATACACATAGCCATTCAAACGGATAATTCACCTACAGTTTTTTCAAACAGGTAGAGGGGTCGGATGCTAAACGTGAAGTCCTTAGCCTCGCTCATGAAAATTAAGCAAATAACATACCGGTCTGTACGTGGATATTCGAGTTCATATACAAGTGATGGAATAAGTTGATAGACAGCAAAGTTCTTCCATGTAATATTTTGCGGCCACTTGACATATACAGGGCCCGTGCTAACCATCTCACTCTGCAGCTCAGAGTAATCCTTTGCGAGAGCAGCGATTTGGCTATCAGGGTGATGAATCAACGGGTTGGGCATTACGCCTTCAGGGAGCTCTGTCTCATCGTCCTGTATCACATAACTCGCGGGTTGCGTGCCGTCGCGTGTCTGGAGCTTGTGCACAACCTGCACTGACGGGTCGTTCTCAGGCGTCAGTTTGTGGGAGCCGTTTTGATACGATTGCGCAGCCACCGAGGCCAAACGCTTCCGAAGTTTATGTGCAGTGTTGACATCCACATATGAGGACGAAGCACCAGTCGGTACTACTGGCGTTCCGATAGGGACAGGTGTTCCTTCTTTCTCGTTTGGTTCATTAGGTGGAGAGTTGCTGGAAGAACTCGCGGCTTCTATTTCTGCCTGCTTTTCGGTTGCGATCTTCATCGCACGGTCCCAACCGCCAACGGATTCAGTCGCCTTTTCAAGCTTCCTACGAAGTCTTTGAGATTGTCGAGAAACATCTTGCAGTTGACCATTGACAGTGATATACGAATGCATTTTCATGACCATAACCTTCGGGAGGGCGCGTCAATAATTCCATTAAGTAGTTGGCCAATGGGAACGCGAAGCTTACAATAGAATGTAATGTCAAAAATCCGGACTGTACCCATGGCCAGTTGCTATTGACAGATATCAATAGGCATCCTAAGAAAAGGCGCAGCAAGAATAGCATACCGGTTAAAAGTCCAACTGATAGCGCCGAAGAGTATGCTTGTTTGGAGAATGTGCTGCAGAATGAGTCCCGTCCAGTAATAGCTAATCCATCCATTTTTCATGGCTTTAGCAAAGGGAACGCAGATTCCAGTGCTTAGAACGAGAAGAGCGTCGCTCCACGCCAGTGTAATGGCATCTTGCGAGAACATTGTCGCGAACTGCAGATTAAGAGGTCTTCCGCTAGCCTCTATGCTGCGGACATAAGTCTGAACGCTGAAGATGAATATAGATATCCAAAAGAGAGAGAAGAACCCCTGAGTCGGCACTTGGTCAGAACGAGAGTCGATAATTAAAATCTACTGTGCTTACTCGGAATTCATTCGTACTAGATTCCTCGTTGGTTATGTCGAATACGGACTTTCGTGGAGCAAAAGTGATCAAAGCTCTCAACCTTTTTGATGACTTTGACCGATAGGGTTTTGAGACATAAAGAGTTCCTGTTGACGTTTGAAAACCACCGTTAGCCTGATAAGCTTGAGTGTCCATTGAGGACATTTGAAGGTGGATGAACGCTGGAAGAGATTAAATAGTTGAATGTTGGAATTGATTACATCATAAGCACCAGTGACAACGGAGTTTCGTGTTTTATGTGGCTATGTTTAGTTTTTTCCTTTTCCTATCTCCTCATGGCTGCTTATCTGTACCCCGACGGCGTTTCTTGTCAGTTAACCTGCTAACCTGAGCGTTTCGTCCGAATGAGCTGGCAAAATGAATTATTACTGGTCTATTACTTGTAAATAACGCCATAAAGTCTTCGGTGTTCGGTGCTTTTGGATATCTCCCCAGGGTTACTTGCAACCACCATCAACAGCCAGATGGACCAAGACAACTCGAGACTCTACAGCGAACTCTATGACCTTATTATTTCTTTTCTTTATCAAGAGGAACAAGCACTGCGTTCCTGTGCTCTAGTCTGTCGATCATGGGTACCCGCATCTCGCGCCCATCTGTTTTATCACATCACCCTCACAGGCGCACCTGCACGCGCAAGCTCTTGGTCGGTCGACACACCTTGTCGTAGGCTGTTCTCGGCTCTCGTTGCATCACCGCATTTGGCCTCCTTTATCCACAAGTTGTCCGTCAGGGAGGGCTCGATAGCAGACCCCAGAACTTACCGCTGGGTGAGCGAAGAAATCACCTTCCCTCCTTTGCTCAAGAAGCTCGTCAACCTGGATGAGCTCGACTTCAACTTCCCTGTTCCGGGATCGTCCGATACCAAAACCATTTGGTCGACGATGGTATTCAGAGACATCAGCGATGCCTTGTCATCCCTCAAGTTACAGTCCTTTACGATTCGACAGTTCTGTTTTAGTGGCATCACCGATGTTGTCAGGATCTTGGATGCGTGTCGCAATCTCAAGACATTGCAATTGGATCATGTCGATGTAACCACCACTTCTCCACTTTCGACATCAGCATTGGAGCACGTATTCAACATTCAACCTGTCAACCCTCTTCATACCCAATCCGAGATCAAAACAAGTCTCGAGACCTTAATGCTGAGGTCCAACAGTAATTCACTTCTGCTGCCTATCTTACAACACGCAAGATCGCCCATCGACCTTACCAATCTAACCCAGCTTACTCTGAACATGGACGCCGAGAACCATAGAGCCGTCCTGGATGTCTTGCAGACGACTCCAGAACTTGCGAGTCTTGAATTAGAAATAGAGCCTTCCTGTGAGTTTCTTAATTTTCCACTCGGCACATCGTCATATATTTCTCATTGAAATATATGACATGATCTGACGATGATATGTATTCATCTTCCGATGTTAACTTCACTTGTATCTAATTTAGTCGACTTTGATGCCCACCTCGACCCCAAAGACGTCATAGATTTGGACCAACTTCCAGCACTTAAATCCCTTGACTTGCATGTAAACGTATTGCTCGCACGCGTGGATCCGATTCCATGGCTTACTGCCCTTTTCTCCACTGCTCGATCAGATTCTCCTCTCGCAGATATAGCACTCAGCTGCCTCATTGATAAACCCCCTCCTTATCTCACCATTCAAGCCTTTGATCGCGCTCTTCAAGGATGGCGTGTCCTTGACGAGGTGCTGAGCCAATCCACATTCTCCAACTTGAAGCGCTTCAGGCTTGACTTTGCCTTGGATACGCCAATTGGGGACGGTGATGGCCAGATTATCTCGGATGAATTCACCAATCAGCTACTCAAGCTAACGTCCAAGGGTGTTTTGGAGGTTGATATCTGCGAGGTTCGTTGATCGTAATGCCGCCTTGTTTGCTAGTCTTCTTTGCGTTTTCGCTAGACCTACGTATCCACTATTATATTTCTACCGTCAGATGCTTCTATGCTCCCGTTCACTAACTGTTTAATGTATAATTCCAACTGCTTGAATACCAGTTTTGTACTATGATAGCTTAATGTACATACTTCGAATTTTCAACTACCAATGAGCGTCGTTCTTCTGCATCTCCCCGAAGTAAAAGATCATTGGTTACAAGCATTATGCCAGCTAGATCCTTACTCTGGTCTCACATTCAGCTGCTATTTTAATAAGTGCATCTGACCAATAGTAGTCCCGAATCCCATCCCCATTTCTACGGAACGTCTGGGGAGTTCCCAGCGTAATTAGGTCCAGCCGCTCCTTATCATCTACCGTCGTGTTAACGTTGCACTAGGACTGTCACTTTGGGTGGAGCATCACTTGTCCGTTCCACGAGCTGCAAACGACAACCTTTAACTTTCGATGGAATTCGACGACATAGTTGGCATCTCGCAGAGTCTACCCCAGGAGATATTTGACAATATCTTGGGCCAACTGCACAATGACACTGCGACACTACGAGAATGTGCGCTGGTGTCCCCCGCATGGCTCGCGACCGCCCGCGTGGCTCTCTTCCATCGTATTTCATTGGACCCACCCAAAAACCCTACCAACCGCAAGAAAGCGTTTTTCTCGAGAAGGGGAGAAACGCCGTTGACGCCTTGCGCAAAGCTATTCAATACCATTAGCTTTAACCTCGCGCAGATAGCACACGAGGGTCGGAAGGATGACACGCCGATTGCGCATTATATTCGGGAGATCAGGCTCATCGAGGGGATGCTATTTCGTGAATGGCTTGCTCATGAAGACAAGTTACCGCACTTGCTCAGACTTTTGCCTAACCTGCGTCGGTTTGAGATTGGACGGTCGGCGTCGATGAGCACGCCGTGGGCGGGGCTTCCGGGGAGCTTGAAGGATGCGATTCAGGGGCATGTGTTTGCTCTGCCTTCGCTCTCTGAAGTCAAGCTGAGCAGCTTGATGTTCGAGTCTGTGAAGTGCGTTCATTTTATGCTAGCAAGCTGCAAACGGTTGCGTATCCTGGAGTTGGATCATATTACGTTTAAAAGTGGGAGTGCGCGATGCTTGGACGGGGAGAGAAAGACGGTAGAGATTGACAAGGCGCAGTTGGATACGTTGCTCATTGGGCCTAGGACTTCGACGTTGCTCATTGACATGCTGCTTCACCCCGCGTCGGCAATTGCACTTGGGGCTATTCGAAAACTGAGCATGTCCATCTCGGGTGACTTTGCAGAGTTCGCTAAACTCTTGCACGCGTCTATTTCGGTGGAACAGTTGGAAATAGTATTGATGAATGACAGTGAGTGTTTCTTCGCACTGCCCGTCTTACTCTCTGACGGTTGGTCTATGTAGCGGACCTCCAGGAGTACTGGAAATTACCACCAAGCCAACAATTCGATCTCACCCAGGTAGCGCATCTGCGCACACTCAGAATCAACATTGATGTCCTGCAGAAAATGGATGATCCACTGCCATGGGTTCGGGCTATTGTACAAAGCGGGGTCGACACTCTACGAGGAAACGCGCGTCCAAATATGATGCAGAAAATCCACATCGTCTACGCTCTGTACTTGCCAGCGCCGTACATGGACCGGTCGGTCAACACCACCATTTTCGAGTGCTGGACGGATATAGATGCTGTTCTGTGCGGACATGAGCCAGGGACGGAATACGATGCTGAGCAGGAACCCAAGTGGCACACGTATGACAATCTGGAACAAGTTACGTTGGACTTTATGCTTGAAAATCCGATTGGATTTGGAGTAGCGCCGAGGTTTTTGAAGGAGGTTGTTATTGATAGTCCTTGGCTGGAGGAGAAGAGGTTTCTCAAGATAAATGCTTTCGATACGAGCAAGTGATGTAAGTTGAACCTTTGTCCAACGGGATGTGTGGGCGGCTGATAACTTCTCTGCAGCTGGAATTCATGATCAGAGTTTATATTTTGCATCTACTTAATGTATTTTGTATTTCGGAATCTAGGGTCTGGATGACCTTTCAGGTCAATAATATGTAAATTTGAAAATTTAAGACTCACACTTGAATTCAATCCGACGTCTTCTCTTCCATTTTCAAATCAAAAGAAGGTGGTTATCTATTGCAAAAAAGTCTGTTATATACAAAGATAAGTAATGCATACGTGTATGGCTCATTCAAAGCATCGTCCTGTATGAGGAGTATTCGAAGGTAGACGTTCTGCCGAGCCATCGCGAAAGAAATTCACATCCATATTGCCGTGTTGTTTAACATCCCTGATGTAGAGGCATCAAATGAGGAATGTAGATATACGCGGCGTAGAGTCATTCCTTATAAAAATAAAAATAAAAGAGTTTATTGGTGAAGGTAAAGTCCAAGAACCAAGAACCCGAAAGCCTATTTTTATGATGATTCTTGTGTTTGTCCGTGTTTGAGGTTCATGATGATCTAATTAGAGTGTGGTTCAGACTCTGCGCAGACCTTGACTGAACGGATTACTATGCCTACTAGGACTGTGTCTGACGCCCAAACTACCATTCCCGCTGACGCGCATTTTTTAGAATTTCCTCGCTCAGATGGAGTACCTGGTTCCGGTCCAACTCTAACAACACGTATCGTCGACGCTAATAACGAGGTTAACTTCTTCCAACTCGTTACAGATACTCATGGAGCTAACAGAAGATGGAGGATACAAGTCGGTCTGGCTGTTGCGAAAGCCCTGAAATTGCCCGGTATGTTCTATTTTTTGTCTTTTAATGATTTGACCTTGTTAATTTCTTGACACAGAGGGTCCTATTTATGTTCTAAAATCATTTCCCCAGCACTATCTCTTATATGACCACCATAAAGGTCCTCAGGCAGACCCTAGACACGATCTTTACCTCTTTGGTGAGCTCTGAATTTACATTCAAGTGATAATGCTGCTAATCACAGATCACAAAAACTCTTATAACGCGTAATAGGTGCACCCAAAAAGCGATTTCGCTCCATTAACGAATTTTTACCTCATGCAATATGGCTGATGTCCCCCGACTACGAGAGCAACCCGTGCGAGTGCAAATATTGCGGGAAGACGAAGGCCCAACGAGACATTACCGCGAAAATGACACATCTAATTGGAACTGGAACCAGTCCTTCGCCCTCACCCGCTAAATCTCGCACCAAGCCCAAGAAGGATAAAGGGAAAGGGAGAGATCCTGCTGAAGGAGGGGGTTTACCTAAACGTAATACACAACCTCGTGCGGACCCCAACCTCTTCGGAGCTGTGCAGAAAAAGACAAAGGTTCTACCACTGCAACCGGGATCGGATGTCGTTCCACAGGCTGTGTGCAGCGAAGGCCACCTGGATGTTCGCTCTGTCCATGCCAAGACGTCGATGAAAATTCGGCGCTACTTTCGCGAGGGGGAACTTGTATGGTGTCGAATCTACCCTCCCATCCCAACTCCAAACCCAGACGTTGAAGATATCGAATGGTGGCCGGCTATCGTGGACGAACACCAGCTCAAAACGACGGCTCACATGAAAACCCCGGCTTCTGAGGCGCCTCTCCCCTCCACTTCAACTGCAACTCAACAGCCAAACGAGGCAAATGGAGACGATGAAGGTCGCGGCGTTGTTCTGCCCACAGATACACAGGCACCTGCTCCTTGGGACGTTGAACAATCCTTCATGTACAAGCTTCACCTCCTGGGCACAAAACATTTCCAAAACTCTCCCGACATCGACGTAATCCCCTACTTGAGCTACATCCCTTCAAATGGGCTCATTAGTGAGATGCAGGAGGTGTCGGATGGGCAGTTGGACCTTAGGAAGGAGGTCCTTCATGAATTCAATCCCTCGCCTGGAGGAGAGGACCCTCGTGGATTTGCATCTGCCATTTCTCCATTTGCATTTGCAGTTCAGATTGCATCGAGCCTCTCTTCGATGTGGAGTGTCACTGATCAATTCACGATGCTCTTTAGGAAGATTACAGAGTCTGACCGGGAAGCGTACAGGCGGGGAGAGTACGAGAGCATCAGCGCGAGACCCAGAATGATGTCTCGTACTCCGTCACAATCCATATCCTCGCCCTTCCCATCCCAACCAAACCCAAATGAATTTTCGTCCATCTCCTCGGCAATTCAAGCCGCCTCGCAGCACAACGACGCAGTGACACGGCAATACAAAAGTGTTTCCACAATAGATCCCAACCACTCTAGAGCAGATACACGACGTGTTGTAAATCATGTTTCCGGAGTTTTACAACACGCTTCTCAAACACGGTTTCAAGGGCTTTGGTGGGGAGGCGAGAGAATATGGATCGGCGATATCATGCGCTTGAAAATGCCGCGGCGGGGTCTAGCGCCTTCAGGTGCCCAGCATATTTTACCTCCTGCTGCTCCTCCACCTGCTATATATAATCCCACAGTTTCGTCAATAGAACAAGGCGCTGGAGGAAGGGGTGTGTTTGTGCGCCTCGATGGGCTGTTTGCTGTCAAGGTTCCAGGTCCGGACGGTAGAATGAGAGATGAGGCGAGGTTCTGTGGGCAACTGTTTGAGCTTGTGGAGGAAAACTGGGATGGTCATGATCCATGGAAGAATGTCGAGGAGAAAAAGGTCGATGGTGATAAGGCGAATGTCGCTCCGTCGGCTTCTGCTCCGCCAAAGTCGTTGGCGACACTTCCAGCTGCTCAAATCTCGATGCCACCACAGAGGGAGACTTTGCCTGAGGCTCCGCTTGGGTTCAAGTTCCATCCCATTGTCGAGCCAGGTTGGGAGTTTGTGGGCTCTATGGCGATGATTGGCGGTCGATATTATCCTCGGATTTTGCAACACCCTAGGTTGATTGAAATGGCGTCCAAATCTACGTCGTTTGGAAGCGACGCTTGGATGGAGCAACATTCGCACTTGTGGGCGCTGGAAGGCTTGCTGGCGAGTTTTGTGAACACTGCGGACCCACATAAATTCAAAAAGTCGAGGGTTTTGATGGTGCAGGAGGCTGAGAGGGTTGCAATGACGACGTTGGAGGAATTTCTTTCGAAGCGACAGGAGAATGGGATGGACGTGCAGGAAACGGAAGTTCACCCTGGGGCTCCTGCGGATGATGCGATGGTCGTGGATCAACCGGAGATGCTGGGGTAATGTGTTTGGGTGTAATTATCTTGTTATGACGGTGTAATGTATTTTTCTTGCAGGTAATACAGCGGTTGAAACGATGGACGTTGACCTCTTGTGCTTTATGAGTGTATGATTTAAAACGATTTTGAAACCTCACTCCTTTTTGGGCTCTAGGTTTAATTCTTGGGTGCGAAGAACTTGTAAGGTTATATACTATGAATGGTCCGTCGTCGATTAGACTCGGACGCTCACCTCACTGGTAAGTGAGCTCGTTAGCCTTACCGCCAGAGTTTGCTGACCAGTGACCACCACTCTAGGAATGATCTGGCACTGGATTCGAACGCTCTGAACAAGGAAAACATTTACCTCTTCTCAAAGGTGACCCTCCTCGAAATAGGCACTCCTTTCAACACATATCTGTGGAGTTGGAAGACATGCATGTGTAATATGAAGTACGTATCCCACCTCGCAGTCCTTTATTCGTATATATATATATAATGCTCATATATTTTTTGTCTTCAGTACCCCATTGATGGGCTGAGCCCTCAGTGCCTCAGCCCCTTGATAAATTTTCATCCGTTGACATCGAATCACCTTGGAAGAACAATGATGGATTACCGTGACGGGCAGTGAGATAATTTCACAATGACCTGGATGAAGATATGCAGACAATGGAGTGGAGTGTTACAACGGGGCCCATTAATGCCCGATCGTTCGGATTCGCCCCATGGCCTCAACATGAACCAACAGTGGGAGTTCAGGGCGGCGGGTATTTAAAGAGACTTACTTTCGCTCTTCATCTTTCTTTCCAACCCTCACTTCCAAAGTGTTTAATATCCATCCTCCTTGCACATGTCGCAGCTACGTCCAAATATCACGACATTGTCCGTCGAGCTCATCGACGAGATTATGGAATTGGTGTGTTTCAATCCTCGATAACTTACCTTTCCCTCTCATCTAACACTTTTCTTCTTGGTAGATTCCACAACAACAATTGAAGGACATTCGTTTGGTAAACAAACTTTTCAGCGAGTTATGGACCGTGAAGAAGAGGCTTTTTTCCTCCATCACCTTTAATGTGAACCAGCACAATTTGGATCTGTCCAAGTTCCAGGCACTCGCCAGCGGACATACAGAAATGCATATATCAGAACCCGCTGTTTTTGTCAAAGAACTGAAGGTTGTGTCCCTCGACCCGTATATGGGTTTGGCCCCCAAGACGGAGCCGCATGTAGACACCGACTTGTGCAACAGAAGGCTAGTAGCATTGCTTGGCCAGGTCTTTTGGGGCCTGAGGAACATCCGGGTTTTAGAGTGAGTTCATCTATCAGTCAAATTCGGAAAAATGCTTAATCCCTTCGTCATCTAGATGGAGCATGCCTATCACCGAAGAACGGCACCGTCCTGTTTTTATAGCTGCAACGCGCTTCATTGCGGGACTTAAAAACCTTCAAGAGTTACAACTTTCCAGTTTGGCCGAGATGGATTCGCCCATTTGTGGCACCCTGGCTGCTCCATCTCTTTCGCAGCTGCAAAGCTTGATGTTTAGCTTGCCACCCGATTGTAACCCAAAGCTTCTTCGCCATCTGAGGCATAATGTTGTTCGTTCTATCAATCTCAAGAAACTCACCATCGAATCCGAATCCTTGATCCATATCTGCAACGTTCTTCGTCCAGAAAATAACACATCGACCACAAGCTTTCCGATGACTGAACTCACTATCACAAAACTCGAAGTTCACGATCAGTGCCCTCTGGATCGGAAGATACTTGACTCTCTGGGGAACCTCACAGTGCTTCAGGTAGACCGCATCCATTCAGACGAAGACACAGTTCCGGCTGTCGCAGATTCCGTCTGGACTCACCTTGACGCATCCCACTTTACTTCGCTCAGACAGCTAACCACCAGTCTAGTGTCCCAGAATCTTGTTCTCGATCTGTCTGATAATTTTCCCGTGCTTCGATACCTTGTCCTTGACTTTCTTGACATTGGCGTCGTGCATGACGACTATTACGAGCAGCTCAGTGATACATTTTTCAACGATGTGGTACCATCACTTTCTGGTCGTATCGAATCGTTGGAAATATGGTCCCCTGAGGGCTCGAAGTGGTGTTATGGAACACAGTCGGCTGATCGTTTCAAAGGGATGGTCAAACAGCTGCCCAAATTGAACTCGCTGGTCATTTGCGTATATAAGACGGAAGAAGAGCTCCAAACTCCTACAGTAGTCTTACCCGAAATAGTAAGATTTCTGTTAATTCGCTCTATCATTAAACAGCTGAACGTATTCTTCTTTACAGAATAATATGATACATGTGGCGAGAAGCCACAAGTACCTCTCCAACCTGTCTCTGTGCAATCAGAATTTTAGTATGCCTGAATCATGGGAGTGTCCTTGGTAAGTGAGCTCGTCAGCCGTATTGCCAGAATCTGCTGACCACCACGCTAGGAATGATCCAGTGAGACGTATGACCAAGAAAAAATTCGCCCTCTTTCCAAGAGTGACTCTCCTCGAGATACGCACTGCTTTCAAAGCATATCCGTCTAACGGCGGCGTGACTTATAGGCGCATTGGTCAGATTCCCGTCGTCGTTGAATGAAATGATTGAATGTACGGTGTATATGGACGGTGAATTACCCACAGGGCGCCGTGAAGTCTAGGTTCATACGCTGTATGTAGTATTGTATACCTTTCTTTTCAGTGATCAAGAAACCAAGTGGTTTGACAGTCTTCTAATGTACATGTAAGGGTGGGAAACAAAAAATCATTGTAAGCCGATCATCAATCGCTTAGAACTCCTAATAGGCGCCCAACTCAAAATGGACTTTGTCCACCTGACGAACTCGTGCATCTATTTTCACTGCCACCAGATGTCACACGAACCTCCCCAAATCCTCATTGTGGGTTCTTATCGACTATCCATCTCTCCCCCATCCCGTGGACTGAATATTGCCTTCCAACATGGATCCAATCCATCAAGCAGACCAAAAGGACCCAGACGTTCAAACATTAGTATCTACGACAGTCCACACTGCAGATCCACCCTTTCACTCGACTGCTCGAGGCGCTGATGCAATCCTGCGCTCTACCGATAACGTAGATTTCTACGTATCGTCTGCATTCATCGCATTCTCTTGCCCCGATTTCCACGATGAGATGGTCGATCTCGTCTCGCGGGGTAACAAGTCATTTCCTATCATCGAAATCGAAGCATCAAGCACTGCGGTGCGCTTTATTCTCCGGTTTATGTACCCTGCTAGTGGATCCCCGCCTCCAGATAAGGTATCTGACATCAAGGTTGCTTCGGAAGTCGTGCAATTCAGCAACCGATATGGGTTTCAGGAACCCATCGACGCCATAAAAGTCCAGTGGAATGATGTCGTTCAAGCGGATCCTTATCGTGCTTTGGTGCAGGCACATGTATTCGGGTGGAATGATATGAAGATTCGAGCGATAACAGAGACATTTCGCCTTCGGCCAGACCAGATCCCTTTCTTTTCTGAACTATCTCTCCTTAATGGACTGGATTTCCGGGAGATCGTCAAACGTCGTGCCACGTGCTGTCAAGCATTGTCTGCATGGGGGGAGAGTTCGGGCAACGGGCTACAAGATATTGATTTGTCCATAAAACGCACCGGGTCTCATCTGCGTGACGACTCTGTGCCGAACGTATCCTGTACTACCCTCAAGATCTCGAGGTGAGAGGTTCTGCTGTTCTCTGGTGTTTGTCTTGTTAACATTTTGCAACGAAGGCTCGCCATTGACATCAATATTGGTCGCCAGAGTGATCGTCCACAACCTATGAGACGGAAGGCGACTACTGCTATTATACCTACATGGTTCCAAGACCATCAGTCAAGCGTGATGGAACTATTGCAAAAGTTCCCCCACCCCCAAACATTGGAGTCTGCTGAAGTTAATGCGCTTACCGAAGAAGCGACAGCGACCATCATAAAGACGTGCAAAACGTGCACAAGTATGATCGTATCCATCCAAGAAGGGATTCGTCAATGGCATTCACACGTGAAAGACCAAGTTGCGCAGATTGTCAGTCAGGTATGGGTCATTTGCCTGTTGACGTTGTCTACGATGCTGACGCCAGAATCCCAGCACAAGTTTGAGGATGACGAATGATGTAAATACAGTGATGCATCCGGTGTATTCAAGCTGTGTACAGTCTCGATTTCATTTTCCCTGCATATGTACCTCATTTTTATGTTGCTGAAGCTGGGTAAAAGCTGGATCATGGTTGAATAGTGTAAGACACTCTATGAAATGAGCGCTCATACAAAAATCCCTGCCATTCACCTGGTCTGGCAGACCGCCTTGTTGAAGCAGAATTAACGTTCGGTCTAGTGAGTAATTTTACAGTTCCAACCTCTATGCACCTCAGGATGGCTCATATGCTAGCGCTACCCGCAGTGCCACTAGTACTGTGTGGCAGTTTTTTACACGACTTTACCTTAGCCCCCGGGTCCGGTAAGGAAGCGTTGTTTGGGGGTCAGGCCTCATGGCCCTGAGCGCCTTTGCTTCAGGTTCTTGACGCATTGTCACTCCTGTGATTCAGATGGTCCAAGCGTAAACTCATCCAGATGCTTAATCAATTTTCAGTTTGTCACCCAAACCGATGAAATTATTATATTTTGGAACACTCCAAATTAATTTGAAATACCCTGCCAGTTTTTCTCTATCAATTGAGCGCACATGCATAGAAGTTTGAACATTACCGCAAATCATTTTATGCCTGCTGTATGAGATTTGCCGAAAGCTTTGGACAAAGCGTGGTGCTGATCACAATGGGGATTTTTACAGGGCCAGTGAGCGTGGGGCTCAGTTTCCACACAGTCGCCTAAATAGGGAGCGCCCTCTTGCTACTCAAAGGGAGTCTATAGAAGGCCCATGTATCGCATCGTCGTCAATGCCTTCAAAGGCTTTTCTTTTCCAGCGCCGGCGCTCTCGTTAATGTGTTCCCCTTCATGTCGGGAATTTGTATAAATGGCAGTCGGGCGCTTTGTGATTATGCAAGTCCACGCAACCTCCCTCCCTTCATTGACGCTCAACACACTAATCACTCAACTCTATCTACATCGCCTCTCATCCGTTTTTACACTAGCTTAATGGCCGAAATCAAAGGTAAGTAATTGCCAAATAAGCGCCCATTCTCCTCATTGATCCTCTATTCCATCTACTTATAGACACTCACAACTGCGTTGTTGAACCAAATCCTTTGGAAAGCTTAACACTCGCTGAGAGGAGACTTCATAATGCGTCAATACCAATAAGTCGACTCAATCCAGATGTGCTTTCTACAATATTTGAGCTACTAGCCGAAGCCTGGCCAACAGAATACATTGATCAGAACAGCGATTCTGATTTTAATTGTCTGGTGGAACTTAACTGGGCAACAGTATCACATGTATGCCACCATTGGCGAAATGTGGCCATTGCCAATGCTCCGCTATGGTCCGACATAGACATGGAATCCCCGAAATGGGCTCAGTTGCAGCTGGACCGGTGCGGAGGCTCCTCCATCTCGTTATGCTCCGAAGGGTCCTTCTATCCAACTGAAGAGGAAAAGCTTTTACTTCGATTTGCAATGACGTCAAAATTTGCACAAATGAAGAGTATGTCAATATACATCCGTGATGAAGAGACGTTACAACTACTCGTTGACACTATGTGTAATCCTAACATTTCTGCGCCTCAACTAGAGGAGCTGTTTTTGGTTGGGTTATGCTCTCGGGTCGTAAATCTCAGGACGAGCAACGGGGAGATACCTACATTCATTGATTTACTGCTCAGAGGTGGCTCTCCTCGTCTCCGTCGTTTGGACTTGGCGTTTTTCAACTTTTCGTGGTCTTCACTGGCCTTCACTGGTCTCACCACACTGATGCTTAACACAGGGCGGCTGCCACAGGGACAACGCTTTTTGCGTCCCCTGGTCGGTGCAGGAACATTCGCTGACATGCTGAATGCCCTCCAACGAATGCCAGGCCTTGAAGTGCTTGTCCTCGTAGTGCCTCTTCCAGATGCTCGATATGTCCCCTATGGTCGTGTTGTAGAGCTCCCTCGACTTAAGAAATTCACTATTTCCGGAGATTGCTTTACGTCTGAGGCTCTTCTGAGGTGTTTGGCTTTCCCTCCGGATGCAGCTATAGAGCTGGACTGCACCGATTCTGTCGAGGATCCCACACCCTCTGCGCTCAAACGGTGGTTCTCTGCGATTCACTCTGTTCGACTCCAGGACCAGAGGGTTATATACCCTCTTTTCAACTCATCAAACGGTGCCTATTTATTCGATAAAATCAGGATCCAGAAGCATCATAATTACGTGACAGGAACCGAATTCAATATAGAATTCCGTCTAATGTTTCCGAGTATAACACCCGAGTTGACACACTGGAGCATAACCTTCAGCGGCCAAGATTTACACTTTGCAACCTTTTTCTCGTCTTTATCTCTGGAGAAGGTGGAGAGTGTTGATCTAGATATCTCTATGGATACGGCCCCAGTGTTTTTTGGCAGCCTGTCATCCAGCCTGCCTTCCCTTTCATCCATGAGACTCAGGGAGTTAAAAAGCGTCATCCCCTTCGCGCTCTTCACGAGAATGAACGAATTCAATCCTTTGACAAGACAGAGAACTCCCAATGTCGCTCATCAATTCCCTCGTCTTAGTGCGCTTTCATTCGATGGAATTAATTTTCGCGTTGTGAGCGGAAACGAAGACAAGTGGGGCGCGCTGCATAAGACCTGGTTACTCCTCTTCTTATACAATCGATCGGCATATATGAAACCTATTCGCAACCTCGTTTTTCAAGGCTCATACGGTAGTATGTCGCCAAGGAAACTCGAGGAACTGAAATGTCTTGTGCCGTTCGTCGAGGAAATCATCTCGGATGAGAATATGGATTCAGTTTCGAATTCAGGTTACAATTAATTTTTATTCTTTGTTGCTACCAGATTATTTCATACCTAGTACTTTATATGCATATATATGTTATACAAATATGACGCTCTCGAAATATTGATCTCTGACGACCTAACCGTAACTTGAACGGCCTGTACGTACGGAACATACTTTATGAGTTAATGATCCGAAACAACTCTGAAACCTAACTCTTGTTTAGGCTCTAGCTTTAATTCTTTAGTGCGAAAAGTTTCAAGTGTGAATGGTTCGTCCTTGATTAGACGCGCACTTCAGCAAGTCGAATGAATAGTAGATTACTTTATATGGGAATTTCTGCTATATATAGTGATTTCTGTTTACACCATCGTCATTGACAGGAGAACTTTCAAGCTGCATAAATTATAGTATGCTTTATGAAAAAGCGGTGATGCTTTATATATTTTCTGATTGGAAACAAGAAATATTGGTATCCATGTGGTAAAAAGGGATTCACATGGAGTTCATTATATTATAATTTAGTGACAGTGACGTGTTAGTGTGTGACATTGTTGGTAGAGTGATGATTTGTTGATTGAGTGGCAGACTTTGGACTGGAGCCAACAACGGCCAACCCCAAATCTCACTCACCTCCAACCAACTCATCACTCTTGCCCGCCAGGTTGCAGCGGAGTTCTCCTTAAAAACCTCATTTTTATCAGACTCCAAACTTTCAACCTCGGTCCTCTCAAGAATCTCTCCTTTTACCATCTACAACTCTCCTTTACGGTCCACTTTCTAATATCACTTACATTATGGGTTCAATAAGCGTCACTTCATCTCAGAGCTCTTACTATAGCTCTATGTCGCAGAGCAGTCTTAATTATGTCCCGCCATCGCCAGCGGCATCCATTGGTTCCAACAACTCGGCTTCGTCTTCAAAGCATTCACTCGATCTAGAGGACGATGGTGCGTCCAAATCGTTTTATCATTTTGACGCGTAGTTTAACATTCATATCTCTTTCATCTTTTTGGTCTCCTTTGTAGAAAACGCTACGATAACCGTCAAGCGCACTTTGTCCAAGCAGAAGAGCGTAGAGTCTGTCTCATACGATCCTAATCACATTCTCTCTCACTCATACGTGGATTTTATTCAGCGATATCCGACTTCTTGCCATATCGACTCACATGACGGAGCTGTCTTACGCCGTGTCCGATATCCATACTCGCATATTTGGTTCGTCAATCTGTCCCTATCTGCCCACCGAACAACCTTTCTCATTCAGTTCTCACAGAAATACAAGAACTCCGGCACAAGTCTCAATCCTCAGGTGACAATGGCGACGCAAAAACATCAAGTGTTATTGATCAATCCCTTGTATCATTGACTGAAAAACTCGAAGCTGTCGATAAAGGTCTCAAAAACATCAACCAATCCATGGAGCCGCTACTTCAAGCGAAAGCCGCCAGAGAAAAGGAGAGTGGCTCGGGAGATATCACAGAACATAGTGAGCATGCCGCTCTTTTGCGAAAACACGCTGCTCTTCTGTCCGATTGGGAAGCTGTTCAGGATGAAAGTGAAGTATTGAGAGAGGAGCTAAAGGAGGACAAGTGGTTAACAGTTTTCAGAACTGTGACCGACCAAGCGGATGGCATGATGTCTAGCTTGGAGAAGGCTGTTAATCGCTGTCAGGTGCGGCGTTATCCTATACCTCTTCATACCCGAACTCATCTCATCCTTCTGCAGGAATTCATATGGCAAGTTCATCGGAAAGGTGCTAATGATGACTTTCAATCTAATGCTGCCCTACCATCTGGTCGAAGTGATAAGACGCCTGTTACCTACGAAGTCTTCATGTCACTTTTAGAATCGTACGAAGCTAAAAAGAAGTGAGTCCAAATTGCTTACTGTCAGATCCACGTTTCGCTTACTTCTACATATGACAGACATTACATGCCGGCTACGTCCAAGGTCCTTGCGATTATAGATAAGGGTGTGAGGGATAGGGTTACGAAGAATGGGGAGACTCTGAGGAGACACGCAGAGTCGGCGCAGAGATGGAAAAACTTGAGAGATCGAATAACAAGAACAGACGCGGAGATGGAAAATACACGGAAACACCTGCTCGCGGTTGATACAGCTTCAGAAGCCGAATCTAGCACCTCTGGGCACGTTACAACTTCACGGGGACCATCTGGATACCTTGCTACACCCCCAAGCGCGTCTAAAATGTCTAGAGTGTCCAGTAATGCCAGCTCCAGCATATCGCTTTCTCGGTCCATCTCTCCTTTCAGGAAATTTGCCAGGAAACTCACTGGGAGCACATCAAGAAGTAGCGCCACAAGTTCTTCTGGTGCCGTGTCCCCACTAGCCATTACAAAGAAGTCTGCTTTGCCACCGACTCCGGGCACCGAAAACCCACCTAGCGCCACGATGCGTAAACAGCGGTCATCTGTGTTTGGTGCTTTGAGTCGCATGGCTTCCGAGGCTCCAACAACACCAGATCGACCCAGTCACAAGTATAGTCAAAGTTATACGCCTGATTCGTCCCCAAAGGTTTCAAAGGTCGATAACGCCTCCACTACCGGTTCCGTTTCAGGAACAACAATATCCAGGACCACATCGTCAAGTAACATTCCTGGAAGACAACCTTGGAACAGTTCTACAAAGGTTGAGAAAGACGAGCGAGGTGGTACAGTTCGTGCTACACTTCCGCGAAGACCGCCCTCGTCTTCTGGTTATTATTCACAATATGACAGCAACATCCCTCCTGTTCCACCACTTGGGACACCGTATAAGCGAAGTTTGTCGCGAACGTCAATGGCGTCTTCAAGGCCTTGGTCGCCTGTTGATTCCACCACCAATTTATCTACTGCCCGCCTTCCAACCGGTGTTCCAACGCTTAGAACACCATCTCGTGCCGCACTTTCTAGATCTGTTACTCCTGGACCTAACACTGCTAGTACATTATCCACAGCAACAACACCACGCTCAAGGCCCAAGACGCCCAGTCATATCCCAGCACCCAAAGGACGATCCGTTTCTGCACGTGGACCGGACGATGAAAATCCCTTTGCTCGTTCTTATTCCCCAGCATTTTCTACCTCAGCTCACAGCTCTGCTTCTCCAACTCGCCACCCACCTCGTCCTCCAAGTCGATCAATGATCCCAGTACCAACCCTGCAGCTGTATACACCTTCACGGCCTGGGTCGGCCATGTCTCAGTTTGGTCGAGCTGGAGCGGAATCTCCTTCAGGTGGACCCACGTTCCGCAACCTTGCCATGAGGGCACAGACACCCGAGCATGCTCTTCGTGCCAGAGCGTCGCTGGCGACTTCTGCGAGCCTTGCTGGTATTTCGCCTGGGCGACCACGTACTTCGACGATCACAAAGGCGACTGCGCCTGCTCCTCCCAGTAGTTTCAGGGATGGTTCGTCGAGTCGGGCGCCTTCTCGTCCTGGATCCAGAGCGGGAGCGTATACGCCTACTTTTGAGAAGGATTTTGCAAACCTCACATTCAACGGGCCTGGACCCGTGCATGAGTACACACCTGCCACTCCTTGGGATCCTCTTGATGCAGAGGTCGCTGCTATTGTGAACTCTCTTACCCATGGCTTGTTGGTAGAGAGAGTAGATCCTCCGATGAGGAAGAACCAGGTGCCGAAGGAGGGCGAAGAGATCAAGGCTCAATATGCCTTTTCTAATGCACTCAGCCGCAAGGTTGTGACGTGCAGGTTGACAACCTTGATGAGGGCTGGTAAACTAAATGCCGATAAGGAGGGTGGGGCGTCGAATGGACCCACAACGGTGAAGAAGGTTATGTGTCGGGTTGGTGGTGGTAAGAGTCTCTCCTTTTGTTTGACTTACAGTGTTGTTTTAATCTTTTTGTATTAGGCTGGCAGGATCTGAGCCAATATATTGCCAATCGACAGGCTGGCCTCAGTTAAAGGACGTGGCAGATCTCATTCGTAGTCTTTCATGATCCATGTACATCAGCTTTTCACGATTTTTTTTTCTCATTCATATTATGCGTATTTGATTCATACCCCCACCTCTCCTCTGGATTTTTTTACCCCGTATGATATTGTTTTCTTGTTCTGTTTCTACCCATATTATATCCTTTTCAAATTTTCACATCGCAACCTGCATTCATATGGGGAGTCGCACCATGGAAAGTGTCGCTTTTCTTCCCCATTACCTTCCACAGCCAAATCAATCGTCAGATCCAATTTGCATCGTTACACCTCCCAGTCGTTCTTTGTGAACATTGTAATATTTTCATCCTCCCATTTTTTTTCACTCCCAGTCGTGCATAGTTTGCTCCAAACTTTTTTCTCTTGTTTGTCCTGTGGTCGTTTCCAGTCCGAGTCGCTCATTCACTTCTTTGCATCGTTTCCTTCTGGAGCTTTTCATTCTTTTGGGGTTTATGGAGGCCTATCAAACGGGTCCTCATCGCTCTCTTTCATCATCGTCACACCAACACAACGCATACAGCACTCTCATCCGTTTTTAGCAGTATTTTTTTGCACCAATACCACATCCACTCATACCCCCGCTGTCCCTCCACGCCTATTTTTTTCCTTTTCTTTCCTCTTGTCGCAATCTCCATCTCTCGTTCGCCTCTCGCGCTTTCTTTGCTTTGTTTCTCAGCAACGGTATACATACAGCACGCATTTTTGCACTTAACTTTCACTCTCGTTTTTTCATCGAATTAGTAGTCAAACACCTGTCACTCCCTTGTTTTGTCGGTATATTCCCTTCGCCTTGTCCTCCATCACCTCCACTATCTTCCCTACTCCGTTTCATCATCTTCCTTTTATCCGCATCTGACTATCCACTCGCCTAGTCATTATCCCTCTACTGCACCCATTCTCATACCCAGGTCACCTTTTTTCGGTTATACCTACAAAGGCTTGTACAATGTACCTACCAGTGGACATCGAAAAAGTCCCCATTCCCGCACTAAACTCTAGCGAGACGCCGAGATTGTAGTCCGTGCTTCTTTGTATGGTACTCTACATCGATAGAATACAAAAAATTATAAAACGACAAGTGTGGCGGGATCATCCAGCTTAACTGGAACTGAGGTGATGTTACAACTCAAAAAAACAATATATTTGATAGACGAGAGGTAGATAAGGACAGAATATACAAGGCTCTATAAGAGAGCAACACGGTGAGATATCAAAGGATAGATAAAATGAGAGCGTTTGCATAGATGGGGTCAATACAATACGATAAATAACTACGAGTGTCAATTGGGTTTCAATGAGGGGTGGTAATACTTTCTTTCATCCCCCAGATTGATAAACCAAGCAGGCAGTCCAGAGATCAATATCTGTCAAAAGTAAGAGGCGAAGGGAGGCAGAAACGCTTCTGGAATGAGCCAAACCCAGCGCAAAACAAGTTGAGAGCGAATACGACTTCGGTGCAGGTGCGAACTTCATCGTTTAAGACAAACTGTCTTTGAATCCCCGAACCAGTGATTGGAATGGCAGCATCAACCACGAGAAATCCATATGTGACAATTTCCTCCTAATGGAAGGACGTTCCTCTGCGTCTGCTTTCTTCTCGCCTCCTTCAGTGCAATCGGTGGAGGTTCCTTGAGACGCTTCAAACTCGTCCCTTGACCTTTTCAGACTTGATTGGTCGGTCGAAAGTGTAGGCGATGCCATGAGTGGGTTTGCTTTGGCAGCAACATTCCCTGAGCCACTGGCTACCAACGTCCCATCAGAAGAGGCAGATGCAGGCGGGCGAGAGAAGCGGGAAGCAAAGGCAGGAGAGTTGATGCTTTCGCCGCGAGACAAGGGTGGTGCTCTGAATAACGCATCAGACGTCGTTCGTGTTCAAAATTTGGATGAGAGCTTACTTCTTACAACCTGATTTGTGTTCATCCCATTTGGTGAGGTTGAAATCGCCCTCACCCTCCAAAGCTACACAAGTTCCACAGAGTGCACATTCGATGCTTTTGGGTGTAAAAGATTTGGCCTGTGCATCGTTAACGATAAGGAGCTTTCGCTTGGCTGCAGCAACGCGGTTGCTTGGCCTGCATGGAAATCAAAATGAGCACGCGTCATATAATTTCGACAAAAAAAAAAGGGCTCACACTGCGTCTGCACACTTGAGCTTGTGGGAAATCCAGTTTTTACTGGAATATGTTTGAGTAGGAGATAAATCCACCCAGTTGTGACATTTGTAGCAGCAGACTCGGTGCTTTTCAACCTTCTCGATCTGTTTGTCGTTCTCCAAAAATTCCTTGCGTTGTTCTTCAGTCAGACGAGGACGGGAAGGGGCAGAGGGTGTTGCGAAAAATGTGGGTGGGATGATGGGGGAGGATTCAAGGTGAAGTGCGTCTGCCACAGAAGCTCCGGCCTTTACTGCGGGTGTTGTTCTAAAACCAATGATAATGAATTGGCCGGAAAAAAATCATAGAAGGACAACATACGGGACGTTCTGAGCAGGCTTTTGGTCACATCTCGACCTATGGATCTCCCAAGGACGCACAGCGTACGTTTGCTTCTTTCCCAGATTGACTGACTTTCCACAACGCAAGCACTGAACTGCATGGAGATCCATGGTACCGCATTCTGGCTGGTTCTTGAAGTACTCGATGCGTTCGGCTTCACTTCGTCGAATCTTGCCGGAATTTGTGACGTTGCTGATGACTGAGTCAGCGACAGAAGCATTGTCGTCGTTGTCGTCGTCAGCTGCAACTGATTTACTAGATAAAAGGTTAAATTAGATTTAGAAAGCGATGTAGAATGCAAAATTACTGACGCCCTAGATTTGGGCTTCTTGGCCACAGATCGGGCTGCGACAGACTCTGGCTTCTTGTTCTCATCGGACGGGGACGTGTTGGCTACCTGCTGGAGTGCTTGCTTCAAGTTTACTGATGAGGTAGAGCGAGAGTGGGTTGATTTCTTTTCTTTTGTGGGAGCCTTCACTGCTGGCTCTTCAGAGTCATTACGGGCGCGTTTAACGGGGGATGGGCCAGGAAGGCTGCATCAAGAACATAGTGTTAAAATTAAGTCAAGTATATGATGGGGTAGAAAAAGGACTTGCCTTCCTTCGACTTTCTTTGGGCCCTTGCTCGCAGGGGTCTGAAACAACATGGAAGGTATAAGTATTGTGGCAAAAGTGATGTCAAGACGCGTCGCGTCAAAGCATTATTTTGATGGACAAACCTTGGCGCTGGCCTTCTTGGATACTTTAGGACTCTTTGGGCTACTCTTTGGGGTGTTGTTTACCTTGACAGGTGATGCTGAAGATCTGGAATCCATGCTGGCAATAGAACTGTGATTATGGTAAATGAGGACGTGAAAATGAGATCACGATGTCGTGGTAGTTGAGGGTAATAATGATAAACGTACTCGGCACGTTTACGCTGTATATACAGTGATAGTATTTTGATGATTTAGTGGAAATTAAAAAGAAGAATAAAGGCAGGAACATACCTTTTTGCGGTCCAAATAGGTAACCAATCTAGGCGAACAATGGTCGTTACCGAGTGCAAATAAAATTGGATCACAAAGGATATTTTACATACCGCTCGCTCGAGGCTAAAGAAACATTTCCCTCCATTGTTCGGTCTCGAATAATTAAAATGGGGGATTAAATGGAAAAATGGAACGATAAAAAGTAGTAGTGACAGGAATGGATTAAAATACAGAAAAATCAAGAAAAATCAGATAAAGAATGTAATACGCCCTTTTAGACGTCGATTACAGTAGATTTATAGAGATTATGTTGTCTGTCTGCTATAGCTTGAGGCAGACAGACGACAACCTTGAAAGCGTGGTCACTCACACCGAATTCCCAGAAGTCTGTTTATTCTTACGTAATACAAATAACGCGTAAACAAATCATTATGAACGCGTGATTACATTCAACTTGTTACAGCTACGATTACAGCAAAATACTTCCTCAGCCCTATCACTAATAAATTACTGATTTAATTTACAGACCAATATCTCTTCGTATGCTTCGAAAGGACGCCATCTCTCGGATGGCCTTGGTCGATATTTCAGACGTTTGGCTAGTGGTTTCGACCACCGACAATGTTTCGCGGACTACGCTGCGCAAACGCTGCGACCTCTATGCAACCACGAACGTGGAGTTGAATTTTAAATTTCGTTGCATTACACCATCTCGCGCTGATAAGGAGGAGGTATGTCTTCACCGCCAATAGGTCTCTCAATCACCACCTCCAAAGGTGGGTGGTTGTGGGATATCCGCATGCTGGGATCAACGCGGACCGCTATAGGTGTCTGCAGCTCTGAGGTGGGACTAAATCCACCTGGAGACTGTGCAATAATTGTGGATGTCGAGGTCATCGTCGAGGCATGTTTGCTGTCGGCAGTCCAGATACTCGCGCTCCGAGCTAGGCTCCGTGCCTCTGGGTCGACGCTATTGTGCCCTATTAGCATGGAATCGACACCGTATCCAACCGTTTTCTTCTGCCATGGTGTACCAGAGGAGCTTATGAGGGTTGTCGCACTGATGAGCTCAGCCGGAGGATTATATGAGTATGGGGTTACTGAACAATTCAAATACCCATTAGCGTTCAGCTTGACGGTGCCAGGGTGACCATTCAACGTACCACTTGTATGCAATAGCCCAGGTGCTGAAGGTCCAGCTTCTGTGTCAGTTGAACCCTTTTCTGCTTGACTTTGCCTTTTTCTTTTTCGAACCCACACGACACCACGCCATGCGATTATCAGCGCCAGTAATATCAGCGCCCCGACCACTCCTCCAACGATTGGTCCTATCAACGAGGAGGACTGGTGGCTTTGCTGAGACTGCGTATTCAAGTTGCCCACACTGGCAGGTGGGCTTGTCTGTGCCAATGGGATCTCCGTACTAGAACCCGGGGATGGAGTTGACGTTGGACTCTCTGTTGAGGTCGGTGTGGGTGATGGTGTGGGTGTCGTTCCAGTCAGGGGTGGCGGGGTGAAACCTGTCGGTGGCCCGCCGGGCGGACGAAACCCGGGCCTACCAGTGATGAACGACAGGATGGCTGGTGGAATACCGCTCGGAGGGCCTGACATTTTGACGAAGTTGTAAAGGTGGCAGGGATGGTGTACGAGTCTGGCCTAGTTGCAGACAGTGGGCTCGATTTCCGAATGGTCGATCGCAAGTCCCAAAGTTTTATACGCACTTTGTGAACGGGACAACAGCGGCTCATCCTCCAATTTATCATAGATAAACTCCATCTCACACTGTCAAGTTGGCACTCTATGCATTCGGAATCAATGAGTGGAGCAAGAGGTATACCCCTTGTCGGATAGAAAGTGAGCTTCGAGAATCAGTGATTCGAAATGTCAATAATTGTTCTCAATTAGATTCCATCACCTCCAGCATATCCAAATGTCCTTGCACTTCAACGAAATCCAATCATAGTCGCTCCTTGGGTACGGGTGGGAAATCGGTGTCAGTGCCTCGCGTGGTGGTGACATCGCCATCGGATACCTGCGTCACTCCTAACCGGCGGATTCTGCCCTCGCCAACTCCTTTGCAGAGACCGTCGTTCAACGACACTTGAGGTTGCATAGGTCAACAACACCAAGACTAACGAGAGGATTGCACTTTATATCATTCAATTCTACCTATGTCCGTTAATTAATGAATAATCGTCGCCATCGCAATGTTTTAGAACCATTCCAAAGCAATTCCAAAGAGGTGCTTATGTGCGATTGGCCAAGAAAGGGACCCTTCGGACCAGTCGCTGTATCTATCCGAGAGAGAAAGCACAGGGCCCGTTGAAACTTGACACTCTGGGATCTCCCACATCATTCCGTCCTGTTGTATGATAGCTCTGTTTTCAGACACTCATAGAGCTCTCGGGTGTTAGATGCTCAGGTTTTCTGACAGAGCAGGTAGCAGTTTGCCAGACAAGGTATCGAGTTGAGTTCTTTTTCAGTGGTGTGTTTAAAACAAGACTAATCTGGTTGCTTAGCTAGGAGAAAGTTATGAACAATTGACTTTGATGCTCATGATCATATCAAACTTTGCCGATCCCGGACTTTAGGATCACCACGCATAGTGCACCCTTTGTTGGCTGGGGAAGACTCAGAACGAGAGGACTCGAGGAATATGGGTAAAAGAGATGATGTATTAGATAGAACATCATTAGTATTTATACATGATCAGGTAAATAGAAGAGAAACCGAGGGTGAATATGATGAAGTAAAAGGAGGGAGATAGAAAGGAAATTGAATGCTATATACAAAAGCCACAGACGGGCGGTGAAGTACAAATGAAATATAAAGGTCACCAGCGGTAGGGATATCGGCGACGTACAGAGATGGAATAGCACCTAATAATTATTCAACACCCTTAGACATACAATTCCATTGCAGAGGAAAACGGGATCACAACTGGTCGAATTATAATAAGTAGATCCCCCCAAACTGGTACATGTTATAGGCTCGAGCGGATTGGTCTGGATTGGTGCGGAACTCTTCTAACCGGCTAACCGAGATCTGCTGGCTGTGCGTATAGCTGCTAACCGTGGACTTGATGCGGGGATTGATCATGTCATGATCTGCAAACTTGTCTCTTACATAGGCTCGGACCGAATGCGACGTCATTGTTTTAGTGGTTGGAGCAACCTGATCATTAAATTAAGCTGCTGTCCTTCGAGCTCGAGCATCGGAAAGTTAGACGATCAAGTCGTGCACTGATTACCATGGCCATAGTGTATTGGGGGATATAAACTACATTGCAATAGAATGTAAATGCAGCTTGAACTGGTAGCATTCGACTATTAACTACAGCCCGACGGGTAACTTTGAGTGAGCAACGCTCGAACACTTTGATTGAACACAGGCCTAGGTATGATGACTGTTATCTCATCTTATCTGATACGCCACATCCCACCCTCAAGCAGCCCTCAACGGCTTTGCAAAGCTTTGCAAACTTTCCGACCGTATCTAGTCAGTACATCTACGTCCTATTAATATATCTTACAAGACAATACTTCAATACGCACCCACTAATCATCATTAATGTTAATCCATGAATCACTCCAACCACCTAGCCCTCCCCCACGAACTTGAACAAGATCCGCTCAATATACGCATCCCCGGACGACATGTGTCAAGGTTTGAGATAGGGTGGCAAAATTTCAGAAAAGAAGGGAAAGGAAGAACAGACATATTACCCAGATAATACATTGATAGCCAATAAGAGGCCTTAGATAGTAGACACAAGGCATCAGATATCTGAGGGGCTGCCTCGTTTTCGTTGAATATATGGCTACATGCAAGGGTCGGTAAATGCGCAGCACTGAGTATGTAAACGCTCAAGTACTCGAACGATTATTAGAGCTCGTGTCGAATTCGAAGAAGATTATTTGTCCCCACTGAGCCCTACATACATAGGAGCTCATCATCATGATAATCTTCGACCCATCCGATACATCATCCATACTAACCATCGTCTCACCCACCAACCATACCAACTATGAACATTCACACCCATTGCATTTACCAATCGCAACCAAGTCCACACAAACAACCAACTGCAAAACTCATCGCCAAAAAGCCTCAAAGCGTGGCTTCTCACCTTTACCCACCTCCTCCCCCTCCTCACCCTTACCTCCCTCGCACTCACTACTCCGCCCCTTGTCTTCGCACTCGGCAACATCCCACTATCATACATCAAGCACGCTATCCCCACCCTGGTTGTATTCGTTCTAACCACCGTGTTTCATATTTGCGCTATTTATAGCCTTACACGCGATTCGGACGCGTTAAGCGCTAGGGCTAGCGCTGGTGCTTCGATCACGGATTCGAATGGTATTGGCAATGAGACTGCAAATACGACCCCATTTTCATCTCATCAAATGCGACCGGCACGTTCATTCAAACTATCACTGAAAGCGTGTGGCAATCAATTGCGAAGATTAATACCCCATAACTCCCACAAATTTAAATCCGAATCCAAACACCTCATCTACGGCGTCCTTATCCTCATACCCCTCTGGATCGTCCTCTTCGTCCTCAACGTCCTTTTTATTCTCCAAAGACACACCATATGCGCCAGTTGGAAAAAATGGGGTTACGAGGGGCTACATGCTTGCAGACGACAGCTTTGGGCCACCATAGGCCCCTCGATGGTGCTGACAATGTTGGAAGTAATAGTGCTGGGTCTGATTGCAGTGGTATTCTGTATCAATCCGAACGATGTATATGATGGAGAACCTTTGATATCTGGGCCTGTTAATACTAGCAATTCGGCTCCATCGTCGCCAGTTTCATTATCACCTACCACCGGCCCTACGCATTCAAGCTTAGGTTATCTAGCCGCAACGACATCCACCCCAACCGCTACATCGAGCTCCATCACATCGCCATCCCGCCCCCATTCGCACTCGCACTGCCAATTCAAACCACAAACATCCTACCTACTCCCCGTCATCACCTCCCTGTCCATAGGCCTCACCCTTCCACCCCTCATCTCCGCTATCACCGACGCCATTCACAAAGCTATAGATCGCAACGTCCTTTCGTACAGTATCCTCATAAATGTAGCCTACATATTCACAACGCATTGGCACTCGTTGCGGGTGGCGGAGTATTTGCGCAATATCAATCACCCTAATCATGATTCGCATTCAACGTCAATAGATCAACACCCAAAACCAGGCTCAGGTTCACCCCTCAGACGCCTTGCCCACCACCTCTTCCTCCTCATCCTCTGGCTCACTTCCTTCATCCTATGCATATATGCATATATATACACGATTAAATCGGACAACTGGGTTAAATCAAACATCCTAGTTTTCTGTCCCCTAGGCCTAGGGCTCGATGAAGACGGTCATCGGAGGTGTCTCGAAAATGTTATGATGTCGTTGGCTCCCGGTCAGCCTGTGATGCCGGTGGTGATGATGATAGTGACTATTGGTATGGAGGTGGGGGTTTTGGGGTGGATAGTTGGGGTGGATGCGTGGCGGATGAGGAGGGCGAGGAAGATGAAAGATATAGAAAGGAAGAGGGAGAGGAGTGGGGAGAAGGCCTTATATGAAGGTGAGGGTGCGGGCGGAGGAGTCGTGATTTCCGGACCGTTCAGTTCTGGCGTGTGATGGTGATGGGGTTCTTGTACGATATTTTGGGAGGCCAAGTTGACTGTGATCATTGTATATGTATGCTAGTGTGCCAGTGGGTATGCATTGCTCATCACTACTAGCAATGTATCTCGAAATTAGGGATGGGGGTAACGATGGCTAACTAGCCCAACAGTAAATAAACGCGAAATGAGGGTGTAAAAATTACATTGAACAGCAAGTGCGTCAAAACAAAAGACAGATCGAAAGCAAGTCGACGGCTACATCGTGAAATTTAGATAGATGAAGGGTTATATGTAAACCTCACCCTGGACAAATTTACGCTTGAAGATATCTTTAATATTTTTCATATCCTCCCAGATAGTGTCGTCTGGGTGTGTTACTATTAGCGCCAGGTCAAAGTCGATTAAAAACCAATCTCCTTCCGCATTGACGCAGATGTTATCAGGCTTGACATCATTATGTTGTACGCGGACGTCATTGATAGCCTGAACAACAGCCTTGAGCTTCTCACTACAAAGATTATGGTCAAATAGGGAAAAGATATAACATGCAAAAAGCCTTACAATTCATCTTCGGATATATGACACTGGTCAGGATTTGACACCCCAAGACGCATTTGCTCGCGCTCATATAGCGTGCTTCCACCATCCTGCATGAGAAGACCAAAAACACCGGTCTCGATGTCTTGAAACATCCCATGGACCATTAAAATGCCACCAGCTACGCCAGATGACCATAGCTTTTGATAGACTTCATACTCGTGAAACAGGCGTTTTTGCCCATTTGCATTTTTGGCGATTTTTAAAATGGCGGGTTGGCGCAGCTCACCAGAGCTAGGATGAATTGTGATAAAACCACGGTAGACTGTCACCTTGTCTGAAACGCCAATGTTTTGACGAGCCACGAAATGCGCGCACTCGTTATGAGGATAGGATTTGTTTTGTTTGGGTCGGGGAGAGGCAATTTCTGGCGAAGCGGGATCGCATGACGCGATCTCACGAAGAAACGATGAAGGTGCCTCTGATTGATAGACTGCGAAAAATAGAGAAACGAGTAGTATGTTCAGCTTTGAGACTTCCTACACAATATATCTTGTAAGCCTAGGTGAAAAATTGGATAGAAAGAACTACCTGATTGAAAGTATCCGGATCGGTTCGCGCTTGAATTTCGTCATCTGCTACAGGAGGTGAAACAAAGGGAATTCGATGTTCAGGTGGGTCTATTACGCTCCGAGCGATATGTGCGGTCTCTCGAAAAGGAGGAGGCCTTTTCAGTGCGTCACTGATGATGGCAGTATGTAAGCCAATATGTATCGACCCATAGCCGAGGGCGAAAGGATCGATGATATCTGAAAGGAAGAGCGTATTTGATGACCTATCTCGAATGCCTATTCGTTCGCTGTTTCCGCAGTTGAGGAGGATAAAAGTCGCATCATGTTCTACTGCACGGGACCAGGCCTAACAATAAGATGAATGGATATCCTTCGAAATACAAAAAAAAAGTAGCACATACCCTCTGCAGCAGTTGAGGCACGATTGAATGGCGGGTACTATTTCTGTGCCCGACTCGGTGTGGAAGGCGGACTTTCTGAATGGCACCCTCTCGAATTTTTTTAGGCAAAGAGCGAGAAGCCTTTCTCTTTGATGTGGTTGGGATGTGATATTTCGACCAAAAATTATCAGAAGAGTCCTCTGGAGTATACTGTGTCCCAGCTGATAGACTGGGCCCATTTGCGGTCTTGCTTGTTATCCACTGAAAGGCGGAGTCAGTAGCGGCTGTGTGGTCAATCATCAATTTGGAATCATCGTTCTCGGCTAAAAATTGGAAGATAGCCCAAGAAATGTTGGCTTCTCCGTGAAGACGCAAGCGCTCTTTGACGCTGTCTTCAACTGTTTGCAGGACGTCTGCCTGCATCCGGAATTTATGTAAACGGTTTGTAGTGTGATCGTCTGGTCAACAAGTCCATTTCTTGAACAAAATATTGCGGGCTTCGATGTTCGTGGAATCGGAATGCACACTCCCAGGTATTATGTTCGGGATGGATCCGGATATAAATCTTGGAGGCATATTGACTTGCCATATCACCCGCAGAAACCTGATACGCCTCGCAAACTCGACCAGAATCGGGTACCCGGTTTTCCCAGACTGTTCTCCCATATGAAGGCCTGCCATGCATTTGTGACTCTCGTTCCACATATGCAATGGTAAATCTTTCCAACTCCTTACTAGTATATCCAAAACATTTGAGGTCATTGACCATCGAAGGTGCAAATACAACGCGTCGAAGGCTATATTGTTGAGAGATGTGGCGGTCGTCAAAGAGGAGATACGAAGGTAGATTTGCGTCAGTGTATATATCAGCACGAGCAGTACCAACTTTCTCCCTAGTGGCGCATTGCTGAAGGCTTCTTGCAACGAAGGCAGCTAGCGGGTGTTCCCCAGGGATATCTGCAAAGATTGGTAGAATTTTGGACATTCTTGAGGCGTTTTCCGATGGCTTCCATTGAATTTCCATGGTGAAAGTTGTCAGATTCAGGTCTATTGTGCAAATGGTGGAAGCGGCGAGCGCCCACGATGCATTTATTGATTCTTCCCACAAGTTAGTCACAGGATTCCTAGGCACACGGTTGATCTGAGTGTAGCGAAATCGAAAAGGGGTATCTAAAACAAACTATACAGGTATAAAAATAAAAATTATATCGAAAGGCTGATCAAAAGCAGTTTGATGGTTAATGTTCCACTAATCTAACGTTAATAGTAATTCTCCCCTTGGACGAATGTGCCATCACGGAGATCTTCGATGGTCTGCATGTCCTCCCAGATTCTGACCTCTGGGTGTGTAACAATATTAGATACATCAAAGTCAATCAAGAACCAATCCCCGTCCGCATTGAAGCAGATGTTATCCGGTTTAATGTCGTTGTGCCGTATTCGAGCAACTCGAGCACTGTTGATTCCCTGGACAATAATCTTGAGCTTTTCACTACAGAAGTCGTCAGGAAAAAATCAAATTAAAGCGAATGATACTTACTATTCAGCAGCAGATATGCGAAATTTCGTGGGACAAGATACCCCGAGACGAATCTGCTCTCGCTCGTATAGTGTTGTACCACCATCCTGCATGAGAAGACCAAACGCACCGGTCTCGATATCTTGAAACATCCCGTGCACCATTAAAATGCCATCAGTCACATTAGAAGCTGCAAGAGTTTTGTATACTTCATATTCGTGAAGGAGGTTTTTGTGGCCTTCAGCGTTTTTGGCCAACTTCAAAATGACAGGTTGGCACATTTCACCTGACTCTGTTTGAATGGTTGCGAACCCACGATAAACATCCACCTTCATCGACATGCCAAGATCGCAACGAGCTACAAAATGTGCACACTCCTTTCGAGGATAGGATTTATTGGGCTTGGGTTTCGTGAAAGCATGCCCTGCTGATGACGCAGGATGACAAGATGCAGCCTCACGAAGAAATGCGGAAGGCGCTTCTGAATGATAAATCGCAAAGGATAGAGAAATAAGCAGGATATTTAATTTTGCAATTCCCTATTAATTCGTCAGCTTGGTTCACCAACGAAAACCGAAAAAAGATGGAAAAAGATATACCTGATTAAATTCGTCGGGATGGGTACGCATTTGAACTTCTTCTTGTTCCGGGAGCTGTGTTTTACAAGCAATTCGATGTGCAGGCGGTGGGATAACACTACGAGCAGCATAGACCGTCTCTCGAAACGGCGGTGGCCTTTTCAGTGCATCACTGACCAAGGCAGCGTGTAGTCCAATATGAATCGCTCCATATCCTGGAGCGAATGGGTCGATAATGTCTGAAAGAAAGAGCGTGTTTGAAGCTCTATCTCGAATGCCTATTCGTTCTGCGGTTCCGCAATTCAGCAGAATGAAAGTGGCGTCGTGTTCCACAGCACGAGCCCAGGCCTAGAAAAAATGGCGTCACCCAAAAGATGACCTTCAACAAGTTTACAGACTTACTCTCTGCAAAAATTGCGGGGCAACTGATCGACGTACACCGTTTCGGTTTCCGAGACGATTAGGAAGGCGAACTTTCTTTATTGCACCCTCTCGAACGTTCGTAGAAGAAGAACGAGGGCTGCGGGATTTTGCTTTGCGTTTGGATGCAGAGGGATACTTGGACCAGAAGGTGTCAGGACAGTCTGGTGAAATGTACTGAGTTCTAGACGGGATGGTAGGTGCATTTGTAGTCCTGCTTGTCGTCCACTGAAAAGTCGAATCGGCGTTGACAGAGTTGGTGATAATCAGGCGAGACGCTTCCTTTTCGGCAAGGAATTGAAACACTGCCAAAGAAACATCGACTTCTCCATATGCTTGTATGCGCTCTTTCACGCTATCATCGATTGTCCGCAGTATGTCTTCCTCGAAGCCGAATTCAAATGGTTTGTAGTCATCACGTTGCGTTAATAGGTCCATCTCTTGGATTAAAGATGGCGAGGGTCGAGGCTGGAGAAAGTAGAAAACAGTCATCCATTCATTGTGTTTGGTATTTATGTGGAATTTGCAGGCATATTGCGACGCCATATCGCCCACGGACGCCTGATATGCTTCACAGACTCGAGTCGAGTCGCAGAGGTAACCTTTTCTGACCATTCGACCATATGAAGGTCTATCATAGAGTTTTGGCTCTCGCTTCATATAGTCGATGGCAAATCTTCGAATTTCGTCATATGCAAGGTTTCTGAGATCATTGACCATCGAAGGTGCATGAGCAACGTGTTTAAGGATGTGCTCTTGGGCTATGTGACGGTCGTTAAAGCTAAGATACGAAGGTGGGTCCTGATATTCGGACAAATTCTTGGAGGGTGCACCAACATACTCCCTCATGGAGCATTGCTGAAGGCTTTTGGCGACGCAAGCAGCCAGGGGGTGTTCCCCAAGGACATCTGCGAGGATAGTTGGAAGGTCAGCCATTCATATAGAGTTGAAGGAATAAAACGCTGTGAAGAGTGAAAGGTCGATCGTTTGCCGATATTATTGGAAATGTACGGAAAGAGAATGAACAAGAGGGAGCAAGAAGCTATCATTACTAAACGAACCTTTTTTCCTACAATCCAATCCACGTGATCGCGATGAAGTATTACCTAAGTAATAGTATAACTAACTTAGGAGTCTAATAGGAGGTTGTCAATGGACCAGCTCGTGCCGCCGATTTCAATCCAATTGGTCACAAACGTTCAACGTGCAATATATTAAATAATTCCAGACTATGAATTGGCTACGAAGACAGACACCCTCATTGTTGAGATTGTTTGGGCACTTTTCGACGGGAATGTCTATCATCGTCAAGATTTTCCAAATGCCTTTTCAACATTCCAATCTCGTGTCGTTTTGCCCTTTCATTGTCAATGAGCGTGTGGCAGATTCCATGGGAGCCTGGTATGGGGTTGCACTGTTGGCAAGTCTCGGAATTATGTCTCTCCAAGTCCTTGGCACCGTGAAGATTGATCATCTTTACGATATAACGCCCGTCCTCTTGTTGAAAAGCCAAAAAGTTGTCTGCTTCAACATTTCCGTGTAGGTATCCTTCATCATGGAGTTTGCGAAGGGCATTCAAGAACAAGTTGCTAATTGTAGAACAGTAATTGTGGTTAGTTACGTTCAAACTCGAAATGCTGAAAAAGACATACTAATCATCACTTGTATCCCGTTTTGACGTTGAGGGATCCGTCAAGGTTTTTGAGAGCATTTCACCTCCATTTTCCATGACCAAGAAATAGTGTGTGATTGGTAAACCGCCCTCTTCGACAAAGTCGTCTTGGCAATACAGTCCATGGATTTTGACAAGGTGTGGTTCCAGCTTTGCATTGCTCGATAGGATGCGGTGATGACCATACTCCAAAACAAACTTCTTGGCCACTTCGCCAGATTTTGTATACTTCACAAAAACCTTGCCCTTGCTCTTCATGTATCGCTCAAAGGCGTTTTGGTTGTGGTTGTACCGTAACACAGCGACTTCGTAGGCCTTGCTGGAATTCCCCACAGGCACCGCACCCCCCATCAGGCAAATGGTATCTGTAATCTTCTCGGGGTCTTTGGCCGAACCCTTCTCGAGAATCCAACCTTGATCAGGAATCCATCTAGGCGTGTAGCGCTCGGAATCCATAATGTATCTGTTTTGGCGACGAGACAGTAGTTTCCCGAGGCGAAATCGTAACGATGGAGTCGACAACAGAGTTGGCTAAATCGAGCTTAGCAAATGAAGTATGCATCTTAGAATGAGAAATACGTACTTCAAATTTCAATTTTCTATTGATACCCTTCGGCTTTGATGGTTTGCTACTTTGTTTGCTATCGGAGCTCCCAGAGCCTGTAAATTGGAAAGGACGGTACAGCGATCCAGGCCGATTGAGTAGGTCCATAACCAGCTGTCTGAAGTCAGTGCGACGTGACATCCGAATGAGAGCGTCGTAATAGCCTGCCATAAACACTCCCACAAGCAGCTTTCCGAAAGGCACGACGACTGTGGCTGCATCCTCTGGCCTTGGGTCCTTGGGATTCGGTATTTCTGCTGTGTCGGACACATACATACTGTTCGACTCCCGATGCCTGATACCGATGTTTGTGAAATTTCCGCTGGTCATGATGGCAAACGTTGCATCCAGCTCAGTCATTTCAGTCCAAGTCTAAAATCAGAAGTAATTGTGAACTCGGAGTCGACCTCTCTAACTAGGCCCTCACCTGCTGCAGAGTATAATGGACCGTACGTTGGATACTGTCTTTTGTTTTCTGCTCCTTTGGCGGCGCCGATTGGCCAGCTGGTTTCCTATCGGGAGAAGGGGCAGCAGACAAAGGAGGAGGAGAAGACGAAGAAGGAGGAGAAGACGAAGAAGGAGGAGAAGACGAAGAAGGAAGAGAAGACGACGAAGGGGGTGAACTTGAAGATGAAGAAGGGGGTGAAGAGAGAGAAGAGTCAGTGGGTGCGCTGTCGGGGGAACATGGGATACGCTGCAACCCAAAATTAAATATTCCATCGACTCCAGGTTCTCGCCCCTTGTTGTCCACATCAGCCGTGATATCATGAACAGCTGAGCAGATATGTGAAACGCCGTACATCCATCTCTCACAATGGATCCATCCCTGGTAAGGTTCTGTGGCAAAAGCACACATCACATTTCTTTTGCCAACCTCTAAGCTTTTCACTTCCGCAACAAGCACAGTGTCCATCCGTTTTTCCCGCATGAGATCGTTGATCTGGTCCACGGTAATATTTCCAGTCCCAGATCTAACTTGCAATAGAAAGTCTGCCTTCGCGTTTCCAATTGTACCCTCTGTTGAAAGGATCTCAGTGGCTAGTCTGAGAGCATCCCCCGTAGCGTCAGAACCAAAAACAAGAGCAGAAGCTATCGGAGCAGCGACCATTGAAATCACTTGGATTTTACTCGAAAGGCTGTGCTCATCCTTTGATTCCTTCATAGAACGCAGGTCTTTCAAAACTTGAGAGTTGCTGAGTAGGTGCACGAAGTTATTCTCTGGCTGACATAAAAGCTTCTCGAGCTGCTGATCGACGAGAGCCATCAAATTGGGAATGATTTGCGGCGCATGATGAACTGCTTCAAGCCGAAGGTTTGGCTTGAGGTGTAAGTCAAAGGCTGCGGGAGGGCGCGTCGAGTCTGAAGGAGTATGGTTGTTGGCCTTCTTGAAGGGACGAATGAAGGAATCTTCAAAAAATTGTTGGATCGTAATAAATGGCTGTGTAACTGGGTCAAGTTCTTTTGGGCTTAAGGTTTGTGGAGTGGAAGATGCGCTGTTGTTGAGCTCTAAATTTTCCATGGGTGGTGAACGTTTGAGAAGAGGTAGCGGTTGTGGTGACGAGAATTTGAAGCAGGTGTGAAATAGTACGTATGTGTCTGAATCCATCCCAGCCTTTGATTTATATACCATCATCGGCGGGGTATACACGTTGCTCTTGCCACCTGAAACAAAAGGTTTTCCGGATGGACGCTTGTGTTTCATGCCATGCTGGTCGGAATGTGCAGGAAACGGTCAGGCAGCGCAAACTTTGTGCCATTCCTGAGAAGAAGGCAAGTTAATCTATTCAAAGTGTAAAGAAACAAAAAAAAGTGTGCATGGAAACGCGCCTCAATTGTAGGTGTTATGTGAACTATGTTGACATATACCGAGACCTTCTTGTTACGATTAGAGAGTTCCATTGTTTTCTGACGTAGAAGTCAAGACTATGGGTATTGTGTCCCGTGACCCTCTCGAAGACAAAAGTTTGAGAGATAACGATCTGTCAAGTTGCTTCCATGGTGAAGGATGTTGGATTCAAGCTCCTTGTGCGTGCAAGCGCCCACATTGAAACATGGTTGAACTTGTTCCCACGATTGTCACAGTGGTTGACTCATCTAAAAACGTTGCAACCGCATTCATGGGCACCCAATGCACCCAATTGTTCTGGTAAAATTGCAGATCCAATTGATTCATTTGAATCTCGTAATATACGGAAGACTATATGTAATGAGAATAACCTACTTGTAATCAGAACAAAAACAAAACATCTGGGTCGTCTGAGCAAGAATCGGAAGTGCCCCTATCTCTGTAATGATTCATGAATGTCAATTGACTATTTAGCTGCGTTATCTGATGCCGGTCAGGCTGCATCGTTTTTACAGATAAAGGTACCGATATTATGACCGAAACGCGTTTGAAGCTGGACTCTCGGTGTTAGGCTTATCAGAATATGAGAAATGTCTGGGGGAAATGCCCTAGCTGCGTGTCTGGGTGATCCTTCCACTGGAACCACCCTTGATTTAACCCACTTCTACCCTTAATTATGTGTGTCAACCCATGTGTTGTAGCCCACATCTAACATGCGGGTGCTGATAGTTGATTGATAGGAAGCGAACTTACTTTTTTGGCCGTCCACGTTCTTTCGTCCCCTTGAATTGGTTAAATCGCCGCTGACATCGGTCTCGGCGGTATGGTGGAGGGAGCTAAGAGCCGTTTCAGAGTAACTTTACTACCTCATTCAGAATATGACTCGAATTAACTCGATTATAATTCGATATTCAGTGCTTAGAAAGTACGTGCTAAACGAACACTATCCTAGTGGATGATTAAGAGAGCCCTGAACCCTCGGTTGACAGTCATTCGAATATTGCAACTAGATCTCCAAGACTGTAGCATTGTATGGTGGCAAGTATTTAAAGTACAGATATGTATGTGCAGTGAATCTAGCGTAAAAAATGATAAAGGGATATCTAACAAATCACATAGCGAGAATCAAAAGCAGATTGACGGTTACAAATATTCCACCAATCGGACATCAGTAGTAATTCTGTCCCTGTACAAATGTGCCATCACGGAGGTCTTGGATGGTCTGCATGTCCTCCCATATTGTGACCTCTGGGTATTCAACAATATCTTCAACAATATCAGCTATATCAAAGTCAATCAAGAACCAATCCCCATCCGCATTGAAGCAGATGTTATCCGGTTTAATGTCGTTGTGCCGTATTCGAGCAACTCGAGCACTGTTGATTCCCTGGACAACAATCTTGAGCTTTTCACTAAGTCGTTGTCAGAAAAGGAACCAATTTAAGGCGATTAAGACTTACTATTCAGCAGCAGATATACGAAATTTCTCAGATAAAGATGTCCCGAGACGAATTTGTTCGCGCTCGTATAGTGTGGTACCACCATCCTGCATGAGAAGACCAAATCTTCCAGTCTCGATGTCTTGAAACATCCCATGGACCAATAGAATTCCCTCAGTCACGCTAGAAGCTGCAAGTATCTTGTATACTTCATACTCGTGAAGGAGCTTTTCAAGGGCTTCAGCGGTTTTGGCCATCTTCAAAACGGCCGGTTGGCACATCTCACCAGACTTTGTTTGAATGGTTGCGAACCCACGATAGACATCCACCTTCATTGACACGCCAAGGTCGCGACGAGCTACAAAATGAGCACACTCATTTCGAGGATATGATTTATTGGGCTTTGGTTTGGTAAAAGCATTCCCTGCCAATGACACAGGATGACAGGACGAAGCCTCACGAATGAATGCGGAAGGAGCTTCTGATTGATAAACCGCGAAGGATAGAGAAACAAGCAGGATATTTAGTTTTGAAATTTCCTAATAAATTCGTCAGTTGCATTGTCAGCACAGACTGAAAGAGGATTATACCTGATTGAATTCGTCAGGATGGGTCCGCATTTGAACTTCTTCATGTTCTGCGGGCTGTATTTCGGAAGCAATTGGATGTGCAGGCGGTGCGATAATACTTCGAGCGATATGGGACGTCTCTCGAAATGGCGGGGGCCTCTTCAGTGCGTCATTGACAATTGCAGCATGTAAACCAATATGAATTGATCCATATCCGGGAGCAAATGGGTGGATAACGTCCGAAAGAAAGAGCGTGTTTGAAGCCCTATCTCGAATGCCTATTCGTTCTGCGGTTCCGCAATTCAGCAGAATGAAAGTGGCGTCGTGTTCCACTGCACGAGCCCAGGCCTAGAGAAAACCGTGTCAATAGATGCTCTTCAGGAAGTTTACAAGCGTACTCTCTGCAAAAATTGTGGTGCATTTGATCGACGCGCACCGTTTCGGTTTCCGAGGCGATTTGGAAGGCTAACTTTCGCAATGGCGCCCTCTCGAACTTTTTTGGGTGAAGAACGAGACGACCTTTGTTTTGACTTCGATGGAACGGGATATTTAGACCAAAAAGCGTCAGGGCAGTCTGGTGAAATGTACTGCGTTCGAGATGGGCCGGGGATGGTAGGTCCATTTGTGGTCTGGCTCGTTGTCCACTGAAACCCCGAGGCGGCGTCGACAGAGTTGACGATGATCAGGCGAGACGTTTCCTTTTCAGCAAGGAATTGAAACGCTGCGAAAGAAACATCGGCTTCTCCGTATGCTTTTATGCACTCTTTCACGCTATCATCGTCAATCGTCGGTCGTACTCTCCCGAAGTCGTATTCCGAGGGTTTATAGATATAACGTCGTGTTAATAAGTCCGTCTCTTGGACGTGAGATTGCACAGGCCGACGTTGGTCAAAGTGGAAAACACTCGTCCATTCTTTGTCTTTGGCATTTATGTGGAATTTGCATGCATATTGCGATGCCATATTACCCACTGACGCCTGATATGCTTCACAGACTCGAGTCGCGTCGTAGAGGCGGCCTTTCCCAGCCGTTCCGCCATATGAAGGTCTATCATAGAGTTTCGGCTCTCGCTTTATATAGTCGATGAAGAATCTTCGAATTTCGTCATGTCCAAGGTTTTTAAGATCGTCGACCATCGAAGGAGCGTGAGCAACATGTTGAAGCATGTGCTCTTGGGCTATGTGGCGGTCGTTAAATCTAAGATATGAAGGTGGGTCCTGATATTGGGATAGATTTTTGGTGGGTACACCAACAAATTCTCTTATGGAACATTGCTGAAGGCTTCTGGCGACGGTGGCAGCCAGGTCCGGGTGTTGCCCAAGGATATCTGCGAGTACGGGTGGAAGGTTGGACATTCTTGAGAAGTTTGCGATGAACAAAAGGTCCAGGGATTATAAACTGTCAGGTTGCTCCCATGGCGAACATTGCCAGATTCGGGTTTATTGTTCGTTGTGCTGAAAACAACGATGCGAGCGCCCACAACGCCTTATAAAATATTCCCACGACATCATGGGCACACAAAAACAATGCATCTGATTCGTCTACTGCCGTCTAGAAATCAGTGTCCCCGTATCTGTGCATACTTATATCGATATCGCTTCATGGATGCCAATTGACTACCTGCTTTATCTTATGTCTCTATCAGGTCAAGCAGTATTACCAGATTCAATACGAAAACTTGAATGTCCTAGACTGCGTGCATCATGAAGGGTCACCCTTGATTTAACGGACTTCTCTCAATTCATTGTGTGTCGCCCCATACGTTGGAGCCATATCTAACTCCCGGGTACTGATAGGAAGCGAACTTACCCTTTAAGCCGTCCACGTTCTTTCGAGTACCCTCGAACTGGTGAAACCGCCGCTGACACCGGTCGCGGCGGTGTGGGGGACGGAATTAGGAACCGTCTCGGACTCCGGAGTAACTCCACTACCTCATTCAGAAGATGGCTCGAATGAACTTGATTGTGTCCAAATGTTCGCTGCTGTCAAGCTTCTGCTTGAAAACGACGTTATCCGTGCTCAATCTGCGCTAAGTCAACGCTATTATCTTAAGCTTAGTGGATGTTGAAGCAATTTTTGAGAGAGCTCTCAACGCTCGGTTGACAGACAGCTGAATATTGCGACTGCAGCTCCAAGATAGTAGTATTGTGGTACTTTTGTGCATTGTATGTGCGTGTATCTTATCTATTTGGCCGAGGACCCGAAGGAGCAGATGGACTCTATGATTCTAATACGGGATCCGAACTAGATTATAGAGATATCTGCATGGGATGGTGCTGATTATAATAAGATGAAGATAGATAACGGGACTCAAGGATGCTGAGCCGTTTCAGGACGAGTCGGAGGGAAACGTGTTCTTGTAACACCCAAGCCTGAGAGTGCTCGTGATAATCAGCATTCCACAGTACATAAACATGTCAGACCCCGCATAAACACCTCAGGGCGAGAATGGTCTGAGGCTCTTTGGATGTCCTCGAGTGCATTTGTAGAGCTCTCGAGGCTTTCGTCGTGCATCAAACGAGTCACTACAATGAATGCGGCGATGATCACCTGTTCGTTGCTCCTTCTCCTTATACCCATCTTCCCATGGTGATGAGAAAACAATAATACAGTACAAGGTTTAAGAGGAGAATAACAAGTGACGTGAGTAGATGGGCTGTTTCATTTCGTACATAAATAAAAGGCCCAAGGAACCACAATACAACATTAAAGCTGTCAATCTGAGAAGGGGTGGTGAACCGGAGAGAAGTCGTTTAGAAAAAGTGGTGACCGGTAGCATAGCATCTCCGAAGAAAACACAAAATGACAGAACTAAATATACGACAAGTCGCGAGATAAGTTGTGTGATGTACCGATGGCAAAGTATAAGAACGGACAAAAGGATTGGCGTGGCTGTCCTGGAATGAGCCTGGAAGACAGCAAGTCGTAATCTAGAGTTTCAAAGTTAGCCCCGTGGTTTCCGTGTTGCCTCCGCCCCGCCCTTCTCTGAATTCTATAAATTAAACCTACACCGCCGCGCCGACTTTCCTTCTTCTCCTTTCTATTAACCTCACACAGTCTTATAAACATCGCAGTAAGTTCGACTCATTTCTTGTTGAGGTCATTTGGTTTCTTATGCTTGGCAAACAGTATTACAGCTGCATGCGATACAGTTCAAGTTGAACCATCTACCAACAACATCCAACAGCTACTGAAACCAAGGCTCAAACATGATGACACTATCCATCTTTGATACGACGAATGGAAACAAGTTGATCAAGCCTAGGCAAAGACGCAGCTCACACACTCCCTCAACCACATCCAACTCATCATCATCATCAACACATCGTCCTCAACTGAGCGCATCAGGCGCCATTTCCGCCCCAACAACTCCACACAAGAAAGGAATCAAGAGAGATGGAGATGATTCATCCTCGAATAACTCGCTACACTTGAAGAAGTCGCCGTCAGTAAAGGTGGTGGCGAAGAAGGTCGTAAAGAGGTTGGACGATATCTATCACCACGTGACACATACCAAGCACCATGACCATAAGGAGCGAAGGATTTCAGTTTCGTTCTCGACTCATTCCAAACACTCTTCCTCCTCAACCACCACCTCCACCTCCACAACTCCAGACGAACTACCCCACGACCCCATCCCTATAGTCATCGTACCAATGGCAGACACGACAAGCCCACGGCTACCACCAGCTATCGTGTCAGATCTTACACAACCTGTACAGCACAAGAAGGACGCCTCTGATCCTTTCTTCGACGACGAGGAGGGCGATGCTCTCTCTGCCGAAGAGGAGGAGGGAAAGGAGACGCCTTCTATGCAGCAGAGTGTAACATCGTCAGCTAACGATGTCGACGTCTCACTTGCTTCACCTGTTCCCTTCCCATCACCCCTGCCCAACTTGAATAAAGAAGTACCGCCGCCCCCTGAAGAAGCACCACCCCCAGTACTTGAGCCGCAGCAGGAAGATGACGAGGAAGACGCCGCACCAGATATCTACCTGCCTGCTCTCATAGTGCCCAATATGTTCTTGCCTATTCCAAACGTACGCCGTGCCTTTTCGCACAATCTTCTCACTTGGTGGCTTTCAAGAGATTTAATGTACAATTATCCTCGTCCTGTGTATCATCATTGATATGGTGCATATGGTGTATTTGTATCTTTGTTTTTTTAACTTATAGACCGACCCGTTGACTACGCTTCTCAACAAATATATTTATCCACCTGAGAAGAGACCCAAACGAGATTTGACCGGTGATTGGCAAAGAGCGGATTTTCATACTCTTGTTGTGAGTTTTCTCTTTTTTTGAGATGAGAGTTGTTAGATGTAAGAATCGAATGCCGATACAATTTCCATGTTTTATTTTAGATGACCAACAGCTGGCGAGCATTAGCGAGAATGGCCAGAGACCGTCTGATCACTTCAGACCCCTCTGATTTGTCTCTCATCCTTGGTGTAAGTAACTTCGACTCTTGATTTGGTTCATAATTGAACTTACGCATTACCCTCTCATGAAAAATCATTAATCTTGGTTCCTCATAATGAAATGCAATCGTCCAAAACCCCTATCTATAGCTCTGGCACCTTCGTCTTTCTTGTCTGGCCCGGTTACGCCTCTTCAATCAAACAGCAGCAGAATGCACTAACCTTTTCACCGCTTTAAACGCTGTTGAGCCTATTGAAGCGCGTTCCTATGTGTTCGATCGTCTTCTCCCCTTCGAGCTCGAGGTGATGCATACCCGCCTCAAGTATTGGGCAGCAGACCATATGGGCTATGTTGACGCCCTTTCCGCCCTTCTTGCGAGGTGCAAGGCAAAGTGTCGAGAGGCTTCGAGGATCACTAGAGAAGCCAGAGAAGCGAGGGGTGGAAGAGATGATGGTAAAGAAGAAGAAACGCTAGTGCCCATGTGGAAGGAGAGAGGCGCAAGAGTTACGCTTATTCTCGCATCACAGTTGGTCGAAATGAAGGTAAAGGAGTTTTATTATAATTCATTGGTTTTTTTGCTTTTTCTTTTGCTTATGGTTTTTGTCTGTGTGATAGGAAACATCAGCAGCAACATCCCTCCTCGAATCGCTCGCATCTTCTCAACCAACTTCCACGCCCTCTTCGCCACTTATAAGCGCCATTGGTCGTATTTATCTTCAATCTGGAGATATTGCATCTGCACAACGCCATTTCACCAGCGTCCAAGCAGATCCTAATGCCGATGAGGCGCTGAAGCGAATGAATTCCGCCCTGTTACAATGTGCGATGGGTGAATGGGAAGGCGCCGAAGAAGAGTTGAGGGCAGTTTTGGAGGGTGTTCAAGGTGGAGGAGATAATTATGTGGTATGAATCTCCGCCTCTCTAGATTTATGCCATATTAAAAACACGGATTTAGGCTGTTAATAACCTAGCAGTTGTTCTGCTCGGCCAAGGAAAGGTGAAGGAGGTGAGCTGTATCATAGTTTCAATTCTGAGTATCCATTACTTATACGTCGTATTTTCTTCATCGTACACAGGGAATAGAGGTTCTCGAGATGGCATTGGCAGCATCACCTGCGACCTTGGTTGTCGCAGAACCGTTCTTGTTCAACCTTGGTACGTTTTGCGCTTTCAAATCTCTCGACGATGCAACTTGACATGATGTTCTTCTACGTATAGCAACTTTATACGAGCTTCGTTCCACCATTGGATTCGAGAAGAAGAAAGATTTGCTCATCGAGGTCGCTAAATGGAGCGGTGATGGGTTGAGGACGAATTGTTTGAAGATGCCTGCAAATTAAAGTGTCTATTCTCTTGGAATTTACTAGTATTGTACATGTAACGTTTTCTTGCGTATATCAACTTCAAATTATTTTTCAACGTACTAGTAATGCATTTCCGGAAAGTCATCGGCATTGCTACATTCATCAAACGGTCATCGTGTACGATGCAACCTAATAAACAAGAAAACTGGCGGATCGACGGTATTGGTGGTGTATATGGAACAAAAGTTTGACAAGTCAAGTATCAATGACAGTACGTTGATAGGTCGAAAGTGCCATCACGCAGTTCTTCGATGGTCTCCATGTCCTCTGAGATACCCTCTCTCGGATCTCTTACGATGCGAGCCATGTCGAAGTCGATCAAAAACCAGTCCCCTTCCGCGTTGAAGCATATGTTATCTGGCTTAGGGTCATTGTGCAGAATTCGAGCCGCGGAAGCATTATTAATCCCCTGGACGATAGCTTTGAGCTTTTCACTAAGTCATTGTCAGAAAAATAACCACTGAGTACTGAATTTTCAAGGAGACTTACAATTCAGCAGTAGTTATGCGAAATTTCTTCGGGTAAGATATACCAAGACGAATCTGTTCCCGTTCGAATAGGGTGGTTCCGCCGTCCTGCATGAGAAGACCACACATACCAGTCTCGATATCTTGAAACATTCCGTGCACCATTAAAATGCCATTGGTCACGCCAGAGGACGATAGAATCTTATACACCTCATATTCATGGAGAAGGCGTTTATATGCTTCTGCGTGTTTTGCAATCTTGAGAATGGCGGGCTGGCACATCTCACCAGACGATGTTTGGACGGTTGCATACCCGCGATAGACGGCCACCTTCATTGACGTGCCAACATCGCGATGAGCTACGAAGTGGATACACTCGTTTTGGGGATACGATTTATTGGGCTTGGGTTTGACAAAAGAGAGGCCTGATGAAGCGGGGTGACAAGACGAGGCCTCGCGGAGGAAGGCAGAAGGTGCCTCTGATTGGTAGCATGCGAAGGATAGAGAAACAAGCAAGATGTTTAATTTTGAGATTTCCTGGAATATTCTATCAGTAAGTGGGCTGGCGAACGAATTTAAAGATAATTACTTGATTAAATTCATCTGGACGAGTTCGCATTTGAATTTCTTCATGCGCCTCTGGTTGTGTTTCAGAAGAAATTCGATGTGCTGGCGGAGCGATCACACTTCGAGCGTAGTGGGATGTCTCTCGAAAAGGCGGAGGTTTATTCAGTGCCTCACTGACAATTGCAGCGTGCAAACCAATATGGATCGATCCATATCCAGGGGAATGTGGGTCGATGACGTCTGAAAGGAAGAGCGTGTTTGAAGCTCTGTCTCGAATGCCTATTCGTTCCGTGGTACCGCAATGTAGTAGGATGAACGTAGCGTCGTGCTCCACTGCACGAGACCAGGCCTAGGATAACACAATGAACAGATATATCTCGAATAGTGGATTGCAGACGTACTCTCTGTAAGAAATGAGGCTGGACAAGTGACCGACGGCTACTGTTGCGTGTTCCGGGAGGAGCTGGGAGGCGGACCTTTTGAATAGCACCTTCCCGTACGCGCTTGTGCTTTTGCGATGTCTTAGCATGTTTCGGTTTTCTTTGTTGGGCATGATATTGGGACCAAAAGCTGCCTGGAGTATCCGACGGGATATACTGCGTTCTGGGTGGTATTTCTGGACCGTTTCTGGTTTTGCTGGTTGTCCACTGGAAATTGGAATCGGAGCTCAGTGAGTTGACGATGGTCGAATGAGATGCATCAGTCTCAGAAAGGAATTGGAGGATTGCAAGAGAAATATCGGCTTCTCCATAAAGCCGTAAGCGCTCTTTCACACTTTCCTCGACTGATTCAAGCACACCAGGCTCCATATCATATTCGAATGGTTTATAGGAAAGTGATGGAGTGATGAGATCCACTTCTTGAAAAGCAGGGTAAAATGACAACGTCCGGTGTTCGTGAAATCGGAGGGCCGTCATCCATGTTTCGTGATGGGGATGTATGTAAAATTTGGAGGCGTATTGCGTTGCTGCTCTACCAATGGTTTCCTTATACGTGTCAAAGATATGACTTGCATCGGGCAGGTGGTCTGAGAATGGATTGTTCCCGTAGTATGCAGGTCCACTGTCTGATTCGCCGTCTCCTGTTAGATGGGCGTTGGCAAAGGTCAGGAGTTCGTCTAATCCAAATTTCATAAGGTCGTCGATCATGGAAGGCACATGAACAACACGTCGTAGAATATGTTCGCGACACATATGACGGTCGTTGAATTGGATAAGTGGAGGTGTATCATGATTTTGGATGACTTCCGCAGGTGGTCTATCAGAGTGGTGTCTTGTAGCGCATGTTTGGAGATGCCTGATAGCCCATGGGTAATCCACAAGGGCCTCTTCTCGGATGTAAGAGAGTTTGGTCATGATAGAGAGACAGCAGTATTGGTGTATAAAGGTGGTCTGTTGTCTGCCATTGGGTAGGCTAACTGCACTCAAGATGACTCAATTTGGTTGTGGTTGAAAGGTCGTGCTGCATTGTCCCTGATCGGGAGCAGTGAGCACCTTGTCGCGTTTCCCAGGCATGCCCCTGCCAGTGGGGATACCTTCTTCTCAACTTCTTCTTTTCTTTTTCTTTTGTTTTCCTTCTTATATATAATATTACTGGATACGACTCTTGATCTGTGCTGCTATAACCATTGTGCCATTTATTCTCGTATCTTTCCTCTTTTATCATGATCATTATTGACGCCGGTGGCCAGCGCTTATTAACCCTTTCCCTCACTGTGCGTCATGATGAGGTGACACTTATGACAAAGTGCAGAATTACAGTGTCTATAATTCATTCTGCATTAGTAAATCTACTTTATTGACTGTTCTTTATCACTCTATGAATTCAAAATTGCAAAACAAAAAGGGGAACAAAGTCCATATAGTAAACCAGCACCCGCCTGGGTTATTTTATTCAGCAAAGGTGGCACTGGTTTGTACATGCAGTCTAGACTTGTCGAATTTTATTAAACTACATGAGATCTAGCAATCTAGATTTTACGTATTTGACAAGGAATCCAGTGAGAAATCTGTCGAAAAAAGGTGGAAACGAAGCAGACTACAACTACTAGTAAATTAGTATTGAAAGACCAATCAAAACTGCATCAAAGGCAAGTGAATAATAATTGATGAAAATTGCGCATATTATGCATCACCCTTGACAACAATAGGTGTCGAGGTCGAACGTGCCATCACGGAGGGTTTCGATCTTCTTCATGTCGTCTGAAATACCCTCTTCTGGGTCACTGACGATGCGAGACATGTCAAAGTCAATCAAAAACCAATCCCCTTGCGCGTCAATGCATATGTTATCCGGTTTGATGTCGTTATGCCTGATTCGAGCAACTCGAGCACTGTTGATTCCCCGGACAATAACCTTGAGCTGTTCACTAAGTCGTTGTCAGAAAAAGGATCAATTTAAATTGAATGAGACTTACTATTCAGCAGCAGATATACGAAATTTCGTGGGGGAAGATATCCCGAGACGAATCTGTTCTCGCTCGAATAGCGTAGTTCCGCCGTCTTGCATGAGAAGACCACAAACACCAGTCTCGATATCTTGGAACATCCCATGTACCATTAAGATGCCATGGGTCACGTCAGAGGATGAAAGTATTTTATATGCTTCATATTCGTGAAGAAGTCTTTTATAGCCCACAGCGGTTTTGGCCACTTTTAAAATGGCAGGTTGGCACATCTCACCGGACGGTGTTTGAACAGTTGCATACCCGCGATAGACAGCCACTTTCTCGGATGTGCCAATGTCACTACGAGCTACGAAGTGGATACACTCACTTCGAGGGTAGGATGTATTGTGCTTGGGCTTGATGAATGCACGTTCCGATGAGTCTGGATGACAAGACAAGGCCTCACGAATAAATGCGGAAGGAGCCTCTGATTGATAGCATGCGAAGGATAGAGAAACAAGCAAGATGTTTAATTTTGAAATTTCCTGCGATATTGCATCAGTAAGTTGGGTGGCCAACGAAACTGAGAAGTACTACCTGATTAAATTCATCCGGCTGAGTTTGCATTTGAATTTCTTCATGCGCCTCAGGTTGTGCTTCATAAGAAATTCGGTGTGCGGGTGGTGCAATCACACTTCGAGCAAAATGGGACGTCTCTCGAAAAGGTGGAGGTCTTTTGAGTGCCTCACTAACAATGGCAGCGTGTAACCCAATATGAATCGATCCATAGCCACATCAGCAAAACGGCGCGAGCAATCGAAGGCACTCGAGTGCC